>PVLA01000711.1:251094-462203 GCA_004027455.1 Hydrochoerus hydrochaeris
AAAAAAAAAAAAAAAAAAAGCCAAGTATGGTGCATGTCTACAATTCCAGCACTGTAGGAGGCTGAAGCAAGAGGAGTGTTGCAGCTTGAGTGCAGTCCTAGCAATTTAGCAAACCCCTGTTTCAAAATAAAAAGGGCTTGGAATGTACACTACTATAAGGCCCAGGTTCAATCCCTAGTACCACCAAAAAATAATAATAAAATTTTCTAAAGGAAAAAAAAGATTCAATTTGGCATAGTTCTGAAAGTCCTGTCAACAGTCTTCCTTCACCTTCCTGCTCTGTGTCATTCCCACTAGGTCAGGAGCACCTCTCAGCTGCTGAGCCGACCACTATCTGCAGTAGTGCTGAACAGACCAAAGACATCAACAGATGAGGTACCTTAATAAATGCAGTTGACTGTGATTTGGGAAGAGGGGTAGGAAGGGGAACCTGCCAAAGCTAGTAGGGAAACTATTGAGGGCAGTCATCACTGTCTGAAATTCCTGAAGGATCAAGGCTATAAACGGGATAAATGGAGGATAATTGATACTGTGTATATTTAGTCCTCTAGCTTTTGCTGCTGGCAGTACATGCCCATATGTTCTGCTCCTAACTGCCATTACTTGGACTAGTCTGCTACCTTTAGGTTCCAGGCTTCAAAAACAGTCTTAAGAGCCTCAGTCTTAACAGTCGTGGACCACATCTGAATATTATAGGCATTTGAAGTCCACTTACATTAAAAGGTTCTGTTTGCCTTATAGGAAATTTTCCTGGAAGTTACATAATTTTCCATTTGGGGGAGATTGGGCAGCATAGAGAATTCAATGGCATGGATGTTTCCAAAGCAAAAAGTAGGTTTCTAAAAACACTTTACCTTCTACCTGCCTCCTTTTCACAGAGCCTCAGCAGCTTTGCATTCCCTCGTCCCCTGACCTCACTTGTCCCTAGCCGTAGCTTCCAAACTAGCGTCATTTCAAGAGACATCGACACAGCAGCCAAGTTCATTGGAGCTGGGGCTGCCACAGTTGGGGTGGCTGGCTCTGGGGCTGGGATCGGGACTGTGTTTGGAAGCCTCATCATTGGTTATGCCAGGTAAGGTAACTTGAGCCCTCCCTTGTCTCTGAAATGCTTTCTAAAAGTGTGGGCAGATAGACTAGGGAGCCTAGAGCGCCAATATCCTGTACTGTAGCAGCTAGCCACATGCAACTATTTTTTATTTATGCTTTAGTTGATTAAAAACACATTAAAACTGGGCATTGTGGGACACACCTATAATCCCAGCACTTGGGAGGCCGAGGCAGGAGTTATTGCTGTGAGCTTAGGCTACAAAATTATTTCAAGCCAGCCTGAACTGCATAGTGAAGCTATCTCAAAAAGATGAAATACATACATACATACACACACATATATATACATTGGTAGATATTTATGCTACCAATGTTGGTAGATATGCAAGCTAAATATTCAAGCACTTGGGAAACTGAGGGAGGAAGAGGATCATAAGTTTGAGGCCAAACTGGGCTTCAAAGACCTTGTCTCAAAAGAAAAGGGGGCTGGTGATTTAGCTCAGCGGTATAAGTGCCTGCCTGGAAAGTGCAAGATCATGAGTTTGATGCCCGATCAAAAACAAAAACAGAAAGAAAAAAAAAAAGGAGTAATCACCTGAAATCACAGCACTCAGGAGGCAGGAGCATCATGGGTTCAGATGACTGCACTACATAGACCCTGTCTTCAAAAAAATTTTTGTTAGCTGTATGTGATGGCTCACACCTCTATCCCAGCTCTCAGGAGGCTAAAGCAGGAGGATTGTTGGGAGTTCAAGGCTAGCCTGAACTGCATAGTGAGATTCTGTTTCAAAAAGACCCAAAAAAATTTTTTTTGTTTGTTTAGGTCTTCAGTTCACACCAACATGGTTCGTGGGCTTAGGAGTTACATGTGGCTAAAGACTACCATATTGGACAGTGCAGGTGTAGAACATCAGTGCAGGTGTAGAACATCATTGGAGAAGGTTCTATTGAACTGCTTTGGTAATAGAGTAAGATTGACAAATAGGCCTGAAGTTTTGCATAGTTGGGCAAAAAAAAATGATTCATTCTTTAGAAAGTTTTTAAGAAAGGAAAATTCTGAGTATTTTTAATATAAGGAAATGATAAGTATTCATCGTGTTGATATGTTGGCTACTGTGATATGATACTACAATGTGCTCCATAACAATGCACAATTACTATGTTTGCATTAATACAATACTTTTAAAAACATTTAAAAGGCAACAGAGACAATATAAGGCTTACATGTTTATTACCTGCTCCTTTGCAGAAAAAAATGTGTCATCCCTAGTATAGAACTCAATCAGCATTGTGATTTGAGTGTTTTCCCCATTTTTGGGAATTCCCTCTGCCACTCCTGGGAAAACTGCCTCTGCAGCTGGCCCTGCTAGTCCCTGACACCTGGGACTATTTGACTCCTGCCAACTCTGGACAACTCACTGTTAGAACTAAATCCTCTAGAGATCAACAAAGTCTCTTAATGTCTTGAGGAAATAACGTTATTTTTTAGGATTTGTATTAAAGGCTAAGGCAGGAGGATCACCATAAATTAAGTTCAGAATTCCTTAGCTGGGCATAATAGTGTACCTCAGTACTTGGAGGCTGAAGCAGGTGGACCATAAATTCAAGCCAGCCTGAGCAATTTAGCAAATCAGACCTTGTCCCAAAATAAGAAATAAAGAGATGTTGAGATGTAGCTTGGTGAGGTGGCCCTGAGTTCAACCCCCTGTACCCGACCCCCCACAAAAACCCCAGGAATCCTATTTTGATCCTTTATCATAGCACATCACCTATTTTTAGGTCTTGCCTTCCCCGTTCCTTTTCTTTTTTGTGTGCATGAGGACAGGAGAGTACTAGGGATTAAAATCGAGGGGCCAAGCTGGGTATATAGCTCAGTGGCACAGCATCTGCCTGGCTAGTGCCAGGTCCTGTGTTCGATTCCCAGTACCAAAAAAAAAGACCTGGGGCCATTGTACTGAGCTTCATCCCCAGCCCTTTTTTTTTTTTTTTAATGTTTTGAGACAGTTACCAGGTCACTAAATTGCCCAGCCTAGGTTTGAATCTATGATTTTTCAGCCTCAGCCTCTCAGAGTACTGGGACCAGAGGAGTACGTCACCACACCTGGAAATTTTTAGCATTTTAAAAATCTTTTGACTGTTCTGAAATGTGAGAAGGAAGTTAGCCCCTCTGACTAGAACGACCTCTGTAACAGTGTTTTTCTGTTGTGTCCATAAAGCCCTGGGTTCCTGTGGCTATACCCTAGAGACTGCCTGGGAGAACGAAGGGGTGACTAGACAAACATTTACAACTCCCCATTTATTTTGTACCATTACAGTTTGCCATGTATGCTTTCTAGTTTGGGATAAACTGCTCTAGAAAGACCCTGCCATGCCACTGTGGATGCCTTTCTGTCCGGTTCAGGTCCTAGATAGTTAAGTGTCCAGGCCTAAGTTATGACAGTGATGATAAGGATGATCCACTGAAGGTAATGTTTGTACCTGGCTGCATTGTAGGATTTTAGATTGTTCACTCCCCCCTCAATTAGTCCCTGTAGAGAACTTGGTGCAGCAGGGCAGCAATTGAGGCACAGTGGTATCACTTTGAGTGGCTCTTGCCTTCATATGAGCTTGTAGAGAATTCCCCTTGAGCCTACCTTAGATGTTTGGCCTTTCCTTCATGTGGACTAGATACTCAAGTCTTCTCTTCCCTTTCTCCCAGGAACCCTTCACTGAAGCAGCAGCTCTTCTCCTACGCCATTCTGGGCTTTGCCCTCTCCGAGGCCATGGGGCTCTTCTGCCTCATGGTGGCCTTCCTCATCCTCTTCGCCATGTAAAGGAGCCGTCTCCACCTCGCATAGTTCTTTCTCTCATGTCTTGTCTGCCCTATATGTTCTTTCCCATATACTTCTCCAGGCTGCCTGGGGAAAGTGACTGGCTCAGGGTTTGACAGAGGGAAAATAAATAAACACTGTATTAATAAGGTGTTTCTTGAGTCTCCTGTGTACATTTCTGTTCTAGAGTTGGTTGAGAGGCTTGGGGAGAGCACAAGCCCTGGTAACTTCAATGGGTCTGGCTGGGCTCATTTGTTCTTAACACTATTTCAGGAAAACTTTATTCAAAATAGCACTCCTTTGTCATAATTATCATCAAGCATGGTCTGACACTTGCCATGAAGGATTGTGGTCAGTAGCAACTTGAATACTGGCTTAAAAAGATAATTGATAGACTTTCTGTTAACTATCACTGCCACATCTTGGCTCAAACCTTCACTGTTGCTCATTTATTGCAAGAGCCTCTTAACTGGCTGGCTGCCTCCAGTTTTCTAGTGTCTACTACCCACCACTGCCAGGTGAACCAGCCTCAAGTATAGAACTGGTTTTGTCATTTACCAACTCAACAAATTAAAAACAATTTTCTCAGGGTTTGGTTTTTGTTTTTGTTTTTGAGACAGGATCTCACTGTGTTGCTCAGGCTGGCTTCAAAAATGGGCTGAAGTAACTGTTAGCCTCCTGAGTAGCTGGGATTACAAACATGTGGCATCAGGCTTTTCTTTGATCCCTACACACTTTTTCCTAAGTGAACAGTCTTTCTTTAGATGCTTTTCTGTCTTTACCATATTGTCCAGCTTTGCCTTTTCTCTGCTCATCTCTGCTTTCTTTTTCTGAATCTATGCTCACTTTCTTCAAATTCACTGTTCTTAAAGACTTACCCTAACAGCTACCTCCTCTTCCTCCATGAAGCTTTATTTTTTCTAATTTTCATCTACTCTGTCAAGCATTAATCCTTATAAAGGACTAGAACATACTGTCTCCTTTGTAATACTTACAGTTTATGATAAACTATGGATTAATGTGCATGTGGGCACTTCCAAATTAATGTTTCTTGAGGCAAGGACTGTCATCTTTGTATCCCTAAACATGTCTAGTGTAATATGTCTCACAAGTGCTTAGTCTAATTTCTTGTTTAACCACCTAAACCATTCTCTTCACAAGTGCAAAAACAGATTTTGAGAGGCTTATTTTTTCTCTCAGAAGCATTCACTGGCAGAGAAGGAACTAGAGCTGGGGTCATCTGGAGTACAAAGTGTAAAACTGACTGCCACATTTTTGGTTTTGTGGGACTCTTTCCTCAAGCTTGGTATTGCTGCTGACTGTTGAAATAGTAAAAAGCGAAGGGCAGAGTAAACAAAAGTAAAAACTTTTTCCTTAAAAATACCTCAAGAGCCAGTGATATAGCTCAGCACCAGCCTGGCAAGCACAAGGTCAAGAATTTGATCCTCAGTACCAAAAAAAAGCCCTCAGGAGGGGTTTTATGCCATTGAGTAGATACAAAGGTGAGAAATGTCATACATTTTGTAAAGGCCAGATAAACTTTGACTAAGCTTTGTCTTACATAGCTTGAAATAACTGGGTATTGACATCCTTTCAGAAACAATAATGTAACTAGCCTTAATGGTTTAACTTTCTGGCCTAATCAGTGGCAAATTCCACAAGCAAGTCTAGTCATTAACCCTACCTTTTGGTAATGTGATGGAAGTGTTGAAAGGGATCTATATCCACAGTTTGCTTCTAAATTGCTATACTCTTTTCAAATAACTTTTGGGGTATGGACTTCACAGAACAGGTCCTGATTTCTCTTCAGCCAAGAGTTGGTAGGAGGTATCAACATTATTTGGAAATAAGCAATAGCTATCCATCCCTCTGTTATGGTCACATGAATCTGAACTGGCATGGGATTCTGCTGTCTTGTCCCCTTGAGTCATCAGGTAACCATATTTTGTCCCTCATTAGAAATGAGCCAACTCCTTAATATTTTAGTTGTTTGGAGAGAGCAATGTTGAGTAGCTCCATTTTTTTAATTCTGTCTGAGGCAAGTGATGAGATAGTTCTGCAAGAAGCATGGAAACATTTATTCAAGAAGAGTCAAGGCAACTTGGATCCTCTGAGCTTCAGGCCCCAAAAGACATTTATTAGCAACCTAAGTTGCCAGCAACTTAGGATAAAGAAGTGCTCTGATTCAGAGAAATGGTTCAAGAGCAAATTTCCTATCACCTCCAACTTTTGTTATAAAAGCTTCCTGCTTATTGTTACTTAAATAGCACATGATTTGAAATCAGGAGACTTTAATTTCTTCTACAGTGCTAGCCAGTTGTGACACTAACCAGTAACTTTCTAGGACCAGTTTCTTCATCTACTGAATAATGGTAATAATACTCAGCCTAGGAATTGTGGAAGTGTACACATAGCCTTGTCAGAATTAAATGTATATAGATTATAATTTGCTTTCTTTTAATGGAACTCAGAGCCATTTTATAGGTAACTTCTTTTTCTGGTTGGCATAGAGAAGTGACCATTTAAAATGGAATTAACCATTCAAAAATTTTAATCTTGCTAGAAAGCATCTGACAAGAGAACCTAGGAATGCTGAAGTCATCAAGACCTGCTTCCTTCTTACTCCTTAGTTATTTCAACAGTCAGTTACATTTCCTCAGCACAAGTGGTACAGTGTTAACCAGTTTAAGCCAACCTAATTGGAAATAAACAATGTCCTTTGTAAATCATCTAAACATTAAATACCAGTATTGAGGAACCCTGCCCTAGTTTCCCTTTTAGAAAGATTTTGTAACTGTTAAGGGTTTAGCTGGAGTTGATACCCAGGAAACCAGGGAGCTTGGTCTTCACTCAAGAGAAATGAGATGAAGGATTATAAAAAGAAGAGTAACATCATACTGGTAAATAAAAGAATATTGTCTTAGTCCTCAAAATTTTGAGCAATGAAACTGCTTTATTGAGTATATCTCAAAATACATTGCCTTATCTAACATGTGTTCTTTGCACATACTCCTGGACAGCTTGGAGTTCTCACAGTCTAATGAGGAAAAACTAAAATATGGAATGATCTTTCAGTTCTCAGGCATTCCTTAAAATTATTTTTGAGCATTTACCTCAAGGCACTATAAATATCATATATATATATATGATAGTTAAGATAGTTATACTACTGTTTTCTGTGAGTTTATTAAAGAGAAAGGTTTGTGCAAGTATTGTTCAGACAATTAAATGCAGATATCTTGTAAAAAAATATCCATGATTTGTGGATCAGAGTTGTCGCTTTAGAAAAGACAGAAGGCACTGATATAACATACTGGGCATAATGACAAGTCATTCATGTGAAATGCTTGACTTCTGTTAGTGTAAAATGATCAGAGGTAATCTATTCTCATTTCCTCTCCTTCCCCCAAAGAGATCATTCCCATTCATCTTGTGAGTAAATGCTATGGTAGACATAATTTTTTAAATGATCCTTTAAAGAAGCTGGGCTAGGGAGTGGTTTAGTAGACTGCCTAGCATACACAAGGCTGTAAGTTTGGTCTTCAGCACCACAAAGTGAAAAAACAACCCCCTAAATATGCCTTGCTTAATCCTCAGAACATGTGAATTTGTTATCACTCTCCTGGTTATATGGTACTGGTGACTTAGGAGAATTATCTAGATGGACTGATCTATTCACATGAGTGAGCCCTTAAAAGCAGTGAGATTTCTAAAACTGGTGGCATTAGAATTCAGAGATTTTTAAGAAACCATTTAGAGGGCCTTGGGTTTAGCTCAGCAGCATAAGTGCCTGCCTGGCAAGTGCAAGGTCATAAATTCAATCCCTGGTATCCATAAAAAGCATTTAGAGCCAGGAGCACACCTACAATCCCATAGGCTGAGTCAGGAGGTTTACTACAAATCTGAGGCCAGCCTGGGTTGAGTTCGAGGCCAGTATGAACTACATAAAGAGACCTTGTCTCCAAAAAGCCAATACATAGATAAAGCATTTAATGCATTACTGCTGGCCTTGAAGATGGAGAGGACCATAAGTGAGTACCAAAAGAGTGGCCTCGGAGAATGATCCCCTATCCCACAGCCACATAGGAACTGGGGACCTCATTTTATAGCCACAAGGAACAGAGTTCTGTCAGCAACCTGAAAGTGAGTCTTCCTCATAACCTCCAGTGAAAAGCCCAGTCCAGACCACACCTTAACTTACAGTTTGTGAGTAAGACGAATAAGTGGGTGTTGATTTTTTTTTTTTTTTTAACTGGGAATCAAACTCAGGGCCTTTCACTTGCCAGGTAGGTACTGTGCCACTGAGCTACTGTGCCCAGCCCTGGACATTGATTTAAACTGCTAAGTTGGTGGTGATTTATTATATAGCAATAGGAAAATAATAGAAGTGCACTATTCTGATTTGCAGGAGTGCTGCTTCATCTGGATCTTAACTCCAAAGATTGATTTACCTACCTACCTCCAGAATTCATTTAGTCTAATCTATCTCAGAAAGTCTAAATAGGAAAGACATTTAAACCAAAACTGTGTGCCAGCTTTTTTACTATAGCTATTCCACTTACGTGAAGTAGGTACTTTTTTCTTTTATGTTCAAGAATCGTTACTGGGGCTGGATGTGGTGATACACTCTTGTAATCTCAAAATCCTGGAAGACTGAGGCAGGAGAGTCACAAATTTGACCTCTGCCTGGCAATTTAGCTACTTGGTGAACCCTGTGTCAAAATAAAAATTTAAGAAGGGCTGCTGATGTAGATTAGTGGGAAGGCCCTACAGTCAATTCCCAGTACTAAAAACAAAACACAAAAAAAAAATCTTAAAAATCTTGACAACTTTTCATATTATCTAGGTAGGAAATAATAGGACAGAATAGAAACCCTTGGCCAAAACTCCTTGATTATGCCATTCTACCTCCTGGGGGCCAGGATGTCATTGGAGGAAAGGAAAAGAAATCTGGACACTTTCTAAGGTATCTCAGTGAAAGTGATTGGTCTGTTTTTCTTATGTTTACTGCCCCTGTCATTATCTTGCAAGCAGGGAACATTTTGCCTACTCCTGGTTTCATTTTACCCCACCGCTCATTTTCTGGGTTTCTGGGCAGGCTGTATTTAGTTGGCTCAGCTCTGCCCCCAAGCTGGATATTTTTAACCATTGTGGATTACAGCCTTCCAGGAACCATGTAGCTAGCTGCCTTTAGAGAAAGGAACTCTGCATATCTTGCTGTGCAGACAATTGAGGCTGGGGGAGTCTGTGTCAGAATGATTTCTGAGCCTAGATGGGCATGCAGCCTGTGTCCCCCTGTAGCTTCTCCCTCTGTATCTTCAGTAGCTGGAGAAGATACTATTCCTCTTTCCCATGTGCATGTCAGGGAAAGGGCCCAGTACCAGAAGTACAAGAGTATAAGCCTTCTTACTTTTGTAACAAACAGCTAGCCTGCAGCTTTAACAGAACAGTCAATAGGGATTTAAGGTAGGGAGAAAGTCTAGCCCAGAGAAAGTCTGTGTAGTACAAAGGACTCAAGATTTTCTGAAAGTAGATTGGTTCTATAGAATTGACCAGATTCAAAGCCCCAGAATTCGGGATTCAAGTTACTTACTAAATGTCTTTTGATTAACTTCCTGTGCACAAAATTCCTTCGCTATGTGAAATAGAGGATTACCTGCCTTCCTCTAGTCATAAAATAAGTAAAATTAGATGTGTGGGTGTGTGTGCGCGCCCGCTTGCATATGTTGGGGATTAAGCCCAGGACACCTTGCCCATGCTATGCATATGCTCTACCACTGTGCTACAACCCCAGCCCAAATTTAGGTTTTAAAACTACTTGTTGGAGAGCTAGATTGTGTAAATTATCTCTGCTGTTTCTTAGTTACCAATTTACCAGGAGTAACTTAACACTATGATTCTCTGCCAGTACTAAAATTAGAATCTACCACTCTTCATTTTCTCCTTCTTACTTTTGTTTTTGGTGTGTGGGGAGATAGCTGCACAGCTGCAGTTAAAATCTAAAGAAAATCTTTTCCCACTAGAAAACACTATTTTCACCCCACATTTCAAAGAATTCAAATCTGTCCTGGTTTTAATGGTTTGATTCTCGTGGAAATGGATTTGAGATAGCCCGAAAAATGAGAGAGGATGCGATAAACAGAATTGGAACAGTGGAAAGCTAAACTTCTGGTCTCTCCACCTCCCTCCTTTTCCCCGCCAGACAGGCTTTCTAACACTAAAACTGAGGTTCCATGTCACATTACAGAAGGGCCTGGAGTTACTCTAAGTGTGCTGACATCTTCTCTAAAGGTAGCAATATCTGGTACTGGGCCCTTTCCCTGACATGGACATGGGAAAGAGGAATAGTAAAGGAGAGACCCAGTCTTTCCCAGCTGCAACACAGAGAGAAAGGGAACAAATTCTTCATTAGGAAGATTGTGTAAACAGCGCCTTTGGCTGGAGCCATAGAGTTGGGGAAGCAAAGAAAGGGATCTTTGTTCTCCCATACTCCAGCCAGAGCACAATCCTAGAGCAGGGATTGTTTGCTTTGGCAAGAGACTCCATGCCTGAAAGGACTAAGCGTTCCAGAGACTGGTGAGGCCTCTGTTGGGTTTCCCTATGGAGCAAGGGAAGAGGACAACCCCCAGCTTCAGTTCTTTACCTAAGGAAGTGAGCCGGGAGCCACAGTCCTAAGGTGTCTGGCTCGTTATTTTTCTAGCTTTGTTTGCCTCCTTCTGTTCCTTTCTCTCACTAGTTTTAGTTTACTTGGCTTCCATCTTCCTGCCTTCAAGGGCAATTTTAGTTCTTATACTAGTGCAGTATCCCAAAAGAAGCTACACTTTCAAACAGCAACACAATACCAGGGCACCTCTCTACTAATTAAAGGGATTCCAAGGTCATTTTATCCATCCTTTGACTTAAGGCTGTATTACACATGACCCTGATAGTTGCAGTCTCTCCAAAACTCTCCAGAGATGCTTTACTTTTCTTGGTTAACATTGGTGTCTCAAGCTGGTTGCAGTGGTGCACACCTGTAATCTTAGCACTCTTGGAGACCGAGGCAGGAGGACTTCAGTTTCAAGTCTGGCCTGGGCAACTTAGCAACTGGGCAAAACCCTGTCTCAAAATAAAAAAAGAGTCAGGCATGTATTACAGTGTGAACGCCCTGAATTAAATCCCCAGTATCAAAACAAAAACAAAACACATTGGTGTCTAACAGATGTATTTTTGTAGTGCCTGCTTATGGCAGGTGCTCTGTGAATTCTCATTTCCTTTAATGCATATGAGTGCTCCCATTTTACAGATTAGGACACCATGAATTAGCAATATTGAGTCATTTGTCTTAGGTCCACAAAAGATACCTTAGTTTGCCACGAATGCCATAACAAAGTACCACAAACTGAGTTGCCTTAACAACAGAAAGGTATTGTCTTGATTCTGGAAGTCATCAGTCAGAGATCAAAATGTGAGCAGTGTTGGTTCCTTCTAAGCACTGTGAGGAATACCTGTCCCCTAGCTTCTGTGTTTTGCTGGCAATCTTTGGCATTCCTTGACTTATAGATCTATTCCTTCATCTTCATATGACATTGTCTCTATGGGTGTTTGTATCCAAATTTCCCCTTTTTACACTTGATCTTAGCCAAAAGGCCAAGAAGCAATCAAATTTCCCCTTTTTATAAGGACACTAGTCATGAATTAGGGGCCCACCCTTCTTAAGTATGACATCTTAACTAATTATGTCATTCCATTTCCAAACAAGGTCACATCCTGAGGTTAAAGGGATTAGCACTTCAACTCAGGAATTTGGATGGAACACAATTCAACTGATAACAGATGATAACTTGCTGTTCCAAAATTTGAACTTGGTTCCTTTCTTCTCTAAAACCATTTTATGCTCTTTCCACTGTACTATGCTGCCTGGTAAAAATCCAAATTATTCAAAATGTCTTTGGCTTCTAGTATCTCTCTTCTTCAATCCAAACTCTATTATTACTACTACTAGTTGTTTTTCTAAAATGTGCATTTAATCAATTACCTACCTACTTAAAATCCCTTAGTGACTTCCAGGGGCTAAATGGACCCCAAAGTTCTCACCTTTTGGTGAAAAACAAGAGCTTTCTTTTTAAAGAGAAACCAGAGTATCACAAGATCTTTCTTTCATGCTTCTCTTTTCAGCCTGCTTTCTCACTGCTTTCTCTTCTTGTCCAGTCACCATAAAATCTGACTCTACTGGCCTGTTTTCAGTTTCCTCAAACATATTATACTTATTTTAGGCCTTGCTTTCCTCCATCACATCTCCCAGTTTGTTCTTTTTTACAGCTATCCCCGCTTCAGCTATTCAAACAAAACCCAAAGTTCATCCTTGATCTTTCTACTTCCTTCACTCTTCTATCTTCACTGTCACCAACCTACTCTAAGTCACCATAATCTCTCTTACCAGAACTACTACAACGGCTCCTAACTGATCTTCCTCCTTCCATTCATGCCTATTCCTTAGTGTACTTACTGAGAGCAAAATTGTGGTCCTGGTAGTCTTCTGATTAAAACCATAGGGCCGGGGATGTAGCTCAGCAGCACAGCACCTGCCTGGCAAGTACAAGGCCCTGAGTTCGATTCCTGGTACCAAAAAAAAAAGTCTCCCACTAGATTTAGAATCAAAGCAGAAGACAGGCATGGTGGTGCACTCCTGGGATCCTAGCACTTAGGAGGCTGAGACAGGAGGATTGCTGCAAGTTCATGACCAGCCTGAAAGCGAGCCCAAGGCCAGCCTGAACTGCATAATGAGATCCTGTCTCAAAAAGACAAAAAAAAAAAATCAAATCAGAATTCTTCACCATGCCTACATGTAATGCCACTATATATTATCTCTAGTTATGTAACCTACTACCCTAGATGTAGTGATATAAAACAACAAATATTTATTATTTATTATAATTTCTGTGGGGAAGGAATTTGAGAATGGCTTAGCTGGTTGGTTTTGGCTTATGACTCCTCATGAAGATGCAAACAAGATGTTGGTCAGAGTTGCAGCCCAACTCACTGATGAATTGGGGTTCAAGAATTGAATACCTGCTTAGCATGTGCAAGGTCCTGAGTTTGATCCACAGTAATTAAAAAAAAAAAAAAAAAAGGTGGGCTGGGGAGGTAGCTCAGTGGTACAGCATCTACCTAGCAAGCATGAAGCCATGAGTTTGAGTCCTGGGACCAAAAAAGAAAAGGAAAAAGATAAATAATCTTAATCCTTTACACTTGAAATCTCATATTTACCTATTAAAACAGTTCAATCAGACTTTATTAGGCTGAGGCAGAAAGATTAGAAGTTCAAAGTCAGCCTGAATTACATACTGAGACCCTATCTCAAAAAACCAAAAACAAAAAGCCTAATTTTAGCCAGGTAGTGTGGAACATGCTTATAATCCCAGCTACTCAAGAGGCTGAGTCAGGATTGTAAATTCTAGGCCAGTCTAGGTAACTTATCAAGACCTTATCTTCAGATTGAAAAAATAAAATAAAAAGGACTGAGAGTGTAGCTCAGTGATAGAACACTTGCCTGGAATGTATGAGGCCCTTGGTTTAATCCCCCATATTGCAAAAAATAAAACAAAAATTAAAAAGTCTGTCAATCCCTCTAAAGTTTGTTATACCTTCTGTGTGGCTGTATATATGTTTATTATATCACTTCCTCTATCATAAGTATAGGTTAAGCATCCCTAATCTGAAATACCCCAAAATCCAAAATTTGTTGAGCACCAACATGATGCCACAGTGGAAAATACACACCTGACCTCATGTGATGAATCTCATTCAAATAGGTGGCACTAAAAAATTTTGTATGAGCCAGATGTGGTGGTACAGGCCTGTAATCCCAGCACTCTGAGAGGCTGAGTCAAGATTGTAAATTCAATCCCAATCAAGGCAATTTGGCAAGACTTTGCATCAAAATTTTAAAAATATATATAAATATATATGAAAGGCTTAAGGCTATAACTCATGTGGGCAGCTGAGGCAGGAGGATCACAAGTTGAGACCAGGCTGGGGAACTGAACAAGACCTGTCTTGAAATTTTAAAAACTTAAAAGTAGGCAGGCAGGATGGCACATACCTATAATCCTAGCAAGGCAGAGGCAGGAGAACTGCTGTGAGTTGAAGGCCAGCCTGAGCTACATAAGTAAATTCAAGGCTAGCCTGCACTACATAGTCCCTATCTCTGAATAAATAAATAAAATATAAAGGGTTTGGGGTGTAGTTTGGTGGTAGAACACTTGTCTAGCATGCAAGAGGCCCTGGATTCAATCCTCAGTACTGCAAAAAATAAATATTTTTTAATTAAAAGTCCTGATTTGTTGTTGTTATCAAGGGTTTTTATTTGGTTGGCTGGTTTTTATTTGTTTTGGTTTTGTGGGTTGTTCTTGTTTTGGTGACTTTTTGTTTTTGGCTTTTTGGGCTGTGGGCTCTCTATGTATTTCAGGCTGACCCTGATTTCACAGCAATCCTGCTGTGATCCTCTTGTCCCAGCCTCCCCAAGTGCTGAAGTTACAGGAGTTAGGGGCTGGGGATTTAGCTTAGCGGCACAAGCACCTGCCTGGCAAGCACAAGGTCATGAGTTCAATCTCTGTTACAAAAAAAAAAAAAAATAGAAAAGAAATTACAGCAGTATGCCATCACACTCAGCATTCCTGTTTTGTTGTTTTGAGGTCTTATTTTGTAGTTTCCTAATCTTTCCCTTTTTCTCTCCTTTCCTCCCTCCTTTTCTTCATTCTTTCCTGAATATCTCACTTAAAAACTATCAAAGCTGGGCATAGTAGCACACATCTGTAATTCCAGCACTTGAAAGGTTAAGAAAAGAGAACTGCTATGAGTTTGAGGCCAGTCTGGGCTACACAGTGAAACCCTGTCTCAAAAGTGAAAAAAAAAAAATTGTTTTAATTTAAGGAAGCAAACTATCAGGAGCTAGCTTGGTGGCACACACCTGTAAACCAGCTCTCTGGAAGGCTGAAGCAGGATCATAAGTCTGAGTTCCATTTAAACAACTTAGCAAGACCCTGTCTCAAAAAATTTTTTAAAAAGGACTGGAGATATAGCTCAGTGTGAAGGTCTGGGTTCAGTCCCCAGGAATCAAACAAAGAAACAAACAAACAAATCTCTTCCTAGGAATCTACTAAGATAAGAAACAAAAGGGGCCTAGTGTGAGGGTTTGGAGGTTGAGGAGGACAAAGATGGTTCTCAATGTAGTGTGGCCAAGCTCAGTGGGAGAAGCTGCATGGGCAGAGCTAAAGCAGGTTGAGGAAGGGCATTTGTGGCAGATGGAGAGGTGGCAGTAGTAGTAATAGGAGATTTTTTACTTGGAGGGATGAGCAAAAAGTATAAAGCAACCCAGATTTCTCCCTGCCAGATGAAGATCTCAACTGTGGAGAAAAAAAAATTTGAATGAATCTGGTAACTTTGGGTAAAATAGAATTGAGAGGGACCAATGTGATAATTATATATATATATGAATTATGTAATATATAAAAATGTGTATAAACGCATATTATCTGTCTTGAATTCTGTTCACTTAGAGGACTTGGAATTGTGATTTTTTGTTATTATCATTCATACTTGTTGTGGGTTCCAAATACCATGCTCCTTAGAGAAGATTGATTCCAGCTGGGGAGGGAAATATACTATGTAGCTGTAACCAGGCATGGTGTTGCATGCCTGTAATCCCATCAGCACTCAAGAGGCTGAGGCAGGAGGATCACCGTAAGTTCGAGGTCAACCTGGGCTACCCACTGACGTCTAGGTCAGCCTGAATTACATAGTGAGACCCTGTCTCAAAAAACCAGTATGTACCTGTAATATCTGCTTATACCAAAAAGTATGGAAGTACTCAAAGAATTATAGGGACAAGTGAAAGGATATTGGAGCCAACTTGAAGGGGATCTCATTGGCCAAATCTGGGACAATTTTAATGCTCAATGAAATAATGAAAATAAATGTTTTTAATTCACTCCATATAACAGGAATGCATGAGTCATTCTGAGTGTAATAACTGGAAAAAGATAAGTTTTTTCTCTCTAAAATGACACTTGTACAAGGAAAGATAGAATTAGAGTATATCATTTTATATCCATCATAGTGATACACCAAAAAAATCAACAAATTCTAAACCTAGAAGGCAGAAATATGATGCAGAATAGGATCTGTGCATATCTCAAAGTATTTTCCCATAAAATACTCATTAGTTACAAAGGGAAAAAAATAATTTTAGAGGCTGGGGATATAGCTCAGCAGTAGAACATTTGACTAACATGTGCAAGACCCTGGCTTTAATCCCTAAAACCACAAAATAGCCAAATAATTTTTCAGTAGAAAAAGCTGGCAGACATTGCTGCTATAACTGATAGATCAAAGTTAACATTACCAGTAGTGGGGCTGGGGATTTAGCTCAGTGGCTTAAGCGCCTGCCTGGCAAGTGTGAGGTTGCAACTTCAATCCCCAGTACCAAAAAAAAAAAAAAATTACCAGTGGTGGGACAATCAAAATAATATGTAGCTTTGCAGAATGCAATTAGAATCAATGGCTGGGAATGCAGTTGTAGAGCACATGCCTAGCATATATAATAAGGTCCTGAATTTAATCCAGTACCATAAAAATAATAAATAAAAAGGACAGGACTATAACTCCATGATGGAGCACTTGGAATTCAATCCCCAGCATTAAAGAAAAATAAATAAATAAATAAATAAATAAATAAATGAAAGATGGGCAGATAAAGTGGCACATTTCTATAATCCCAGATACTTGGCAGGCTGAGAAAAGAGGACTGCAATTTCAAGGTCAGGCTAGACAATTTAGCAAGACTCTGTCTTTAAAAAAAGGTGAAAGAAGTAGAATGTTAAATAGATATCTGTTCTCAACAAATATTCAGCATTGTATTCAAGATTATAATTGGTACAATAGAGAAGAAAATGAAATAGAAAATAAAAGCCAGGCATGATAGCATGTGCCTGAAAACCCAGCACTCAGAAGGCTGAGACAGGAGGATGGCCATGAGTTTGAGACCAATGTAGGCTACATAATTCAAGGCCAGCCTGAACTACACAGTGAGACCCCATCCAAAAAATAAATACATAAATAAGTAAACAAAGAAAGAAAGAAAGAAAGAATTAAAATTGTCTTTTCATAAATAACATGATTTTGGGTTTTTTTGTACTGGGGATCAAACTCCTGACCTTGCACTTGCCAGACAGGAGCTTGTGCCACTGAGCTAAATCCCCAGCCCCACCACATTTATATAAAAAATTATATAATCTACAAAAAACTGCCACTATATCTAATAATTGAGTTTGGTAAGCTTACAAGAAGAAAGATCAATATGAAAATTTAGTTGTATTTATATGTACTGTCAAAACTATCAAATTGAAATTTTATAAAACATTTACAATAACTTCAAAATGTGAAACAAGTAGGAGTAAATTTGAGAAGAGACATATAAAACCAAAAACTCTGAAACACTGTGGAAATTAATGGCCAAAGTACATGGAGAGATATCTTGTTGGAGCATCATAGTTAATAATTTTGACATGTCACATCTCCCCAAACCAATACATAAGATTCAACACAACCCAGTCAAAGTCCTAGTAGGCTGCTTACCTTCTGTAGAAAACAAGGTAAGCTAAATGTGATAACACATGCTTGAAGTCCCAGCTAAGAATGAAGAGTTTGAGGTCATCCTGGACAATAACACAGCAAGACCCTGTCAAAAAAAAAACAAGCTGATGCAACAAAACATATGGGAAATGTGAAGAATCTAGAATAACCAGAATAACTTGATAAAGACCAGAGTTGGGAGACTTATACTACCTGATTTCATGATATGTAAAATTACATAAAGATGTAAGATTATATATAGTTTGCTACTGAGGCACATATTGGTAAAGAGACCCATAGGATAGAATACAGTCAAGAAATAGAACTACATATATATGGTCAGCTGAATTTCAGCAAAGGTGCCAATGTAATTTAAATAAGAAAAAAGTGATGGTGCAGACCTGTAATCCCAGCATCTGGGAGGCTGAGGCAGGAGGATGATCACCATGAATTTGGGGCCAGCTTGGGCTACATAAATGAGTTCAAGGCCAACTTGCACTACATAATAAGAAAGAAAGAAAAGAAAGGAGGAACTGAGGATGCAGCTTAATGTTAGACCATTTGTCTAGGATGTATGAGGCCCTGGGTTCACCTGCCAGCACCCCCATTCACCCACACACCATCCAAAATAAGGGAAAAGATAAAGTTTGATGGAGCAATATGCGAAATAAAACTACCTTGCTGTTACCACACAATATGTATAAAAATTATCTCAGAATGTTCAAATGAATCATATACAGTTGTGTGTGGTGGCACACATCTGTAATTCCAGTATTTGGGTGGCTGAGACAGAGGGATTGCCACAAGTTTGAGGCCAGTCTATGCTACATCATGAGCTTAAGGGCAGCCTGAGCTATACTGCAAGACTTTGTCTCAAGAAACAAAGCATAAATAAATAAAACAGATCACACATAGATCATTGTAGTAGAAAACAGAAGCTTTTAGTAACCTTGAGTTTGTCAAAAAATCTCTTTAAAATAACACAAAAAATCGATCTGTCTGTGTGTGTGTGTGTGTGCGCGCGTGTGTAAGAAATATAATGATTCAGCTTATGCAATTATAGAGGCTGAGAAGTTCTATAATCTGTAGTATCTGCAAGCTGGAGACCCTAAAGTTGATGGTGTTGTTCAAAATCTGAGTTCAAAGGCTTGAGAAGTGGTAGAAAGTTTCAGTCCAAATGCAATGACCTGAAAACTAGGAAAATCAATAATGTATCTTGTAGTCCTGGTGCGAAAGACCCATATTCCAGCTTAGAAGAGGCAGAATTCTCCCCTAACCCACTTTTGTTCTGTTCAGACTTTCAGTGGATGAATGAGAACCCACATACAAACACACACATTCAGGAGAGAAATCTGTTTTACTCAGTCTACTGATTCAGATGTTAATGTTATCCCTGAAAATGCACCCAGAATAATGTTTAAGCAATTATCTGGGCACTTTCTGTCCCAGGTATACTTGGTCTTAGCCAAAAGGCTGAGAAGCGAATTAGGTTGACACATAAAATTAGCCATTACAAATCTACTTGTCAACTTGGCATTCACATATATCTCCTGAAACACACTTAATCTCCAAATAAAGACAATAACAAGGCCATAATTCTGTCTAATTTGATACAGTTATCCTGCATACAATCAACAGGACACTAACTCCTTTTCCTCAAAGAGGAGAAAAAGTCTTTGACTGATATTTCTTTTCCTTGGTATAATACTGATGTGAAATTAAAGGTACTCCAATAGCCTGATAAATCAATACATCTTACATTATATGATAAGGGAATATGAAAGGAAAACAAGGATACATGCTCAATATAATACATGTGTACATCTCTATGAGATAGATGAGTGTGTATATACATATATATATGTATATATACACATACATACATACATACATACATATTTAGAACAAAATAAAGAGGAGTACTCATGATAGCTACAGTTCTCATTTCAATAACTGCCCACATGGTCATAGTTATTCATAACTACCTATTCCACTACCCTTTTGTATACCTTTTGACTTCAGAAAAGAGCTCAGCTGCTCATGGTTCTCTACTTGGTAAAGTGATTCCAATCTTCATTCCTGAAGGGTCTGGCTCATTAGTAGACCTACCTTGGACCTCAGTCACAAAGTAGACCTCAATCACAAAGCATGATAATATCAAGAGATGCCAACAGGAACTGCTTATATACTTACTTCCTTACTTCCACTGTTGAGTAGTAGTTAGATTTCCCACTTTTAGTCAGGATCAGTCACCCCAACCAGCACATTAATTCCTTTCTTTGCCTATTGATTTAGAGGAATGTGGAGTCCATTTAGCAAGTGTCCAGATGGCAGTCTTAACTTCCAGGTCAATGATCTTATTGTTGTGTTTCCTAGTATAATATATGAAGATTAGTAGTATATTGTTTCCAAATCCCAAACAGACCCACTAAGAATTGTGCCCTTTTTTGGTTGTAGTAAGAAGAGCCACATGCAACAACTTACTCTTTATTTTAAAAGGAATATCTCAACATGCCTCAGATTAGGGGAATCCCTAGAAATTTCACTGAGGTATAAGGCCCCTGAATTTTTGTCAGATATTTTCCTTACCTTCTGCCATGCAAATGCCATACCAGTAAGTTTAGAATAGTTCCTTTTTTGGGTTTTTGTTTCTTGTTGTTCTTGTTTTGGTGTATCATTTTGTTTTTGTTTTGTTTTGTTGAGACAGGGTTTCATTATGTAGTTCAGGCTGGCCTCACTATGTAGTCTAGGCTGACCTCAAACTCATGGCGATCTTTCTGCTTCAGCCTCCCAAGTGCTGGGATTACATGTAGCCATGTGACAGCATGCTCAGCTTTTTTTGTTGTTTTTGTTTTGCTTTGTTTTTGTTGTTTTGCTTTTTAGCATTTTGAAACAGGGTCTTACTTTGCAGTTAAGGCTGGCCTTGAATTTATGGCAGTCCTCCTGCCTCAGCCTTCCAAGTGCTGGGATTACAGATGTGCACCACCATGCCTGGCCAGTGTAGTTACTTTTTTCTCACTAGATTTAATCAGCATAATATCATAACTGTAATAGCATGATAGCTTGCAGAAGGAAAGGTAATCAATATCCCTGTGAACTAATCATGATATAGGGCTGGAGAACTGGTATACAAGATAATATACGTTTGAGGTAGGACAGTGAGTGAAGGTGTACTGCTGGCCTTAAGAGCTAAAAGTGAACTGCTTTTGGTGGTCTGCATTAACAAGAATGGAAAAAAGACATTTTCTAGATCAATCTGCATACCAGGTTCCACATATGTGTCCATATGCTCAAGCAGTGAAGTTATACCTTGTATAACAGCTACAACTGTAGTCATCATCACATTAAGCTTATAGTAACACACTGTCATTTCGGAGGATCCATCTCTCTTCTGTACAGGCCAAATAGGCAAACTGAATAAACATTTGATAGAATTCTCATGCATCTTTCCAGACTTTGATGGTGGCCCTAATCAATGCAATTTCTCCAGAAACATGGTATTACTTTTGATCTACTACTTTCCTGAGTAGAAATAATTCTAGTATTTAGCACCTTCCACTTGACTTTTATTTTCTTTCAGATGCTCAAGTTTAAACCTATGCCTTGCATATGCTAGCCATATGCTCTACCACTGAGCTACATGTGACTCCTCAACTCTTGCCACCATAATAATCTTCACCTCACAGGTCAGAGAACCAAGTTAGGGATTCTACCAGCTTCTAAGAATATCTATTCCAACCACACATTCTAGAAATGGTAAAACAATCTCATGATCAGTTAGGGAGCCCACTGGGCCCATCGTGAGACAGACTTGTGCTAAAATGGCCTCCATAAGCTCTTGTTCTGACTAGTGGGTTATAGTAACATCACGGGCCTCCTGGAACTAGTGTCAGCTCAGAGCCAATGTGCAGTAATTCCCAAAAGATCTTATCATTTCCTTTTTAAGTTTAAGTGTCCCCCAAAGCCTCATGCAGGCATGGAGGCAGCTGAGTCTAGAGTTTGTGATTGGTTTGTTGTCTAGCACTGGGATTGGCGGTGTGAGTGCTGCATCTGCCCAGGAGTGGGGAGCTGGCATATAATGTAAGGGAGAGAAGGAGACCTGCTTTCTCTTTTTCTTGCCCTTTTCGCTCTTGTTGCTTGCAGCCACCATGTGCTGCTGCCCCTCAGCCATGCCACCCTGTCTTGGAACCAGCTGAGTATGGACTGAAACCTCCAAAAACTGTAAGCTACATAAACCTATCCTTCCCTAATTTGGGACATCATGTATTTTGTCTCAGCAACAAGAGGAAAGTAACCAAGACATCTGGTAAAAAGCCAGTGCTAGGAAAAAGATTATGAGTGTTATTTTTGGCAGTGTATTATGGACTTCTTTCTTTCTTTAGTGGTGCAAGGAGTTGAACCCAGGACCTTCACTCTTAGCTACATCCCCAGTTTTTTTTTATTTTTTGAGGGAAGTCATTAAGGCGAGGGTCAAACTTGAGATCCTCTGGCTGAGATTAGATGAGTGTGTCACCATGCCCAGCACACCACCACCTCAGTGCTGGGAATGCAACCCAGCACCTCACACATGCTATGCAAGTGCTCTACCATGAATTACACCCCAGCCTGGCCCATTTTTCTATTGAGGTACTTGTGCTTTCTTAATGATTATAAGAATTTTAAAAATAAAAATGGTACCTCAGTTCACAAACACTTTTGTTTGCAAATAATCCTGAAAGCTTGAATTACGAGTGTATCCTACCATGCCCCGCCTCCCTTTTATTTTGCTCCTAAATTATTTTTTCCTTGGGTTTCTCATGTAAGAGAAACTACCATGTGACATTTAACCTTCTGGGCCAGAGATTTAGTTCAGCGGCATAGGCACCTGCTTGGCAAGCACACATCATGAGTTCAATCCCTGGTACAAAAAAAAAAAAAAAAAAGACATTTAATCTTCTGTGTCTGGTTCATTTCAATTAGTCTCAAGGTGCATCCATTTTCCTACAAATCACTCAAATTTGTCTTTCATTATACCTGAATAGTATTCCATTATGTATATACACCACTTTTTTTTTCTACCCATTCATCTATTGATGAGCATGTAGACTGCTTCCAAGATGTAGCTATTATGAGTAGTGCTGCTAAAAACACAGGGTATGCATATATCATTATAATATGTCTTTAAAGGGTTATGTAATATGATTTCTTTTGGGAAGATGCCTAGAAGAGGTACAACTAGGTACAGACTCTCTATTTTTAGTTTTCTGAGGAATCTCCATAATGATTTCCGTAGTGGTTGCACTAGATTATATTCTCACCAACACTGTAGAAGGCTTTCTTTTTCCTTTAAACCTCACCAGTATTTGTTTGTGATGATAGCCATAGCCATTCTTTTTGGGTTTAGATAGAATCTCAGTGTTGTTTTATTTGTATTTCTCTGATAGCCAAAGATGCTGAACATTTTTGCATGTATTGGTCATTTTTACTTCTTTTGAGATGTGCCTATTCATATCAATTGCCCATTTTGTAACTGGGTCTTTTGTTTTGGGTGGGTCTAATTTTTTTATGTAATAGTTCTTTATATAAACTAGATATTAGTAGTCTGTCTGAGGAGTAGCTGGCAAAAAAATTTTCCCATTCTACAGATTGTTCTTTCACTGTGTTGATTGCTTCTTTTGCTATATAAAAGCTTTTTAATTTGATATAGTCTATCTGTTGAGTTGGTATTATTTCTTGTGCAACTGGGGTTCTGGTCAGGAAGTCTTTGCTATGCCTTCAAGAGTTTTACCAATTTTTCTTCCACAAGATTCAGTGTTTCTAGTCTTATATGTCTTTGATCTATTTTTATTTGATTTGAGTTTAGTTCAGGGTGAGAGAGATGTTCATTCTTCTGCACACAGATAACCAGTTTTCCCAGCACTGTTTGTTAAAAAGACTATCTTTTTCTTTAGCATATGTTTTTGGTCCCTTTGTTAAAGACCAGATGACTAAAAAATGTTGGGTTTGTTTCTGCAGCCTCATTTCTACTCCAATGACCAACATGTCTGTTTTTGTGTCAGTACCATGCTGTTTTTGTCACTGTGGCTTTGTAATATACCTTGAAATTCAGAATCATGATGCTTCATGCTTTGCTCTTGTCACTCAGGATTGCTTTTGCTATTCTGTGTCTCTTCTGGTTCCAAATAGAATTGTTTTCTAGTTCTGTGAAAAATAATGTTGAAAGCCAGGCATGGTAGCTCACACCTATAATCCCAGCACTTGGGAGGCTGAGGCAGGAGGATCCTTGTGAGTTCAAGACCAGCCTAGGCTACAAAATGAGCTTAAGGCCAGCATGAACTGCACAGCAAGACCCTGTCTCAAAAAGACAAAAAAAAAGTTGGTATTTTGATTGGCCATTTTGATAATATTGCTTCTGGCAGATGTGGTGACACATACCTATAATTCCAATACTTGAGAGGCTGAGGCTGAAGGATTTTCAGGAGTCCAAAGCCAGCCTAGACTACATAGTGAGTTCAAAGCTAGCCTGTGCTACATAGCAAGACCCTGTCTCAAAAACAGACAAAACAAAAATATTGGGTTCTGCTTATCTAGAAACAAGAGATATTTTTCCATTTTCTGATGCCCTGTTCAATCTCCTTTTTTCAGGATACTATAGTTTTTTTGTTTGTTTGTTTGCTTGTTTACTAGTTTTTTATCATAGAGGTCTTTTTTACTTCATTGACTATGTTAATTCCTACGTATTTAAATTTGTTTTTTGTTGTTGTTGGGGTTTTTTGGTTTTTGGTTTTTTATTTTGTTTTGTTTTGTTTTGGTACCGGGTTTCAAATTCACGACCTCGCGCTTGCCAGGCAGGTGCTTATGCCACTGAGCTAAACCCCAACTTAAATGTGTTTTTGAAGCTATTGGGAGTGGGATTGTTCTCCTGATTTCCTTTTTGGTAGGTTCATTGTAAATAAAAGTCACTCTTGAATTAGGTTAATATAGAAAGGGCCTATTTACAGAAGTATGAATGGATGC
Source organism: Hydrochoerus hydrochaeris (assembly GCA_004027455.1). Lineage (NCBI taxonomy): Eukaryota > Metazoa > Chordata > Mammalia > Rodentia > Hydrochaeridae > Hydrochoerus > Hydrochoerus hydrochaeris. Next base: position 275,562 of record PVLA01000711.1, read on the forward strand.
AGGAAAACCATATGGATAGGACAATATCTTGAGGACAGTGTTGGTATAACACCCTAAATGTGGTAACAGCAGACAGGCTATTGCCATCCTGACACCAAAAGGCAAGAGAAGGGTGTAAAGGAATTAGTAGGAAGAAAAGACTACAAGAGGATACGAGAGATAGAAATAGTGACCCTCCAGGGATCCAGGGATAGAAAACCTGAGGCAATTTAGCAGAGAAGAGCTTGGGAAATCTGGTCTGTCTTTCCTCCAAATTTTTTTTCCAATTTTTTCAAGACAAGTTCTTGCTACATAGTTGGGGGTGGACCTGAACTCTCCATGTATCCAGGCTGGCCTCAAATTTGCATCAATCCTCCTGCCTCAGCCTCCTAAGTGTTGGGATTATAGTTGTGCACTACCATGCTTGGCTTCTTCTCTAGACACTTACTGGGGCTCTACATGGGTTGAAATCAGAGAGCATACAGCTCTGATACTGTCCATACAGCATAGAGAACACTGTGACTAATGAAGAGTGGATCCAGTGGGACAAATGAAAGATATCTGTTATGCATTCTACTAGAATGCCACATAAATCAGTCATGTTCCAGACACTGAAGATACAATAATGAGGAAAATAGCCAGAGGCCCTGCCTTTAGGTGTTTAGATTCTAAAGTGAGGAGACAGATAATAAATACTAGCAAATATAACATGTCAGACACTAGGGGAAAATGAGGCACAGTAAAGAAGATAGAGTGACGGGATGTGAGGTATAGGGTAAAATGACATGTCACTGGAGCAATGACCTAAAGAAACTAAGGGAATGAGCCATATGTAAATCTGGTATAACAAAGCAAAGGTTTTAAAACAGGACAGTCTTCATCCATTTTCTGTAGTTATATCACATTATCCGAAGCTCAGTACTTTTTTTTGGCAGTGGGAGATGGACAGTGAGGACAGTCATGTGGTTCAGGCTAGCCGTACAGCCACTGTGTAACCTTAGTATAGAACTCACAGTGACCCTCTTATCTCAGTTGCCCAAGTGCTAGGACTATAAGCACATATAAATTATGTCAGGCTTGAAGCTGGGTACTTACAAAGAAAAATTTATTTGTCTTACAGTTTGAAAGACTAAAAATCCAAGATTGCATGGTCCTATTTATTTACTCCATACTTCTGCCTCATGACAGATGGCATCAGAGTGGCAGGAACACATGCAGAGATCATACAATAGACAGGCTCCAGAAACAGTCAGGGGCCAAGCCTACTCTTTTTATGACAACTTGCCTAGTGGTGGGCACTAGCCAAGGTCCTGTGAGAACTACATCAATATCATCCAAGGATATTGTCCCCAGTGATCCCATTACCTTCCATTATGCTCCATCTCTCAAAAGTTCTTCCACTTTTTATACTACCATATTGAGGACCAAGATTCTGGTCTATGAATCTTTGAGGGGTACGGACTTTATAGAATTATAACCAAGACCATGCTTAGAAGTCTGAAGAAAAGAAGATAACGTTTTTTAAAAAATAAAGAGCAGGGCCAGGGATTTAGCAGCATAAGCACCTGCCTGGCAAGCACATAGTTGTGAGTTTGATCCCCAGTACCAAAAATTAAACAAAGAGTGAAGGCTGAGCATGATGGTATACCCATTTAACCCCACCACTTGAGAGGCTTACGCAGAAGGCTTGTTGGGAATTTGAGGCCAGTCTGGGCTATATAATGAATTCAAGGCCAGCCCATACTACATAGTAAGACCCTGTCTCAAAAATAATAATAATAATAATGAGTGACAGAAGAGTACTAGGTTAAAGGAGGGTGGTAACAGTGCAAGTGGTGAGGAGTGGTAGGATCCTGAATATTTTTCAAAGGTAGAGGATTTGCTACCTCTGCAGGATTGGTAGATGTTGGATGTGTGAGAAACACAGACATCAGTAATGACCTTAAAGAATTCAGTGTGAAAACAAATGGAAAGAAAAAATTTAAAAGCAACCAGAAGGAGTAATGTGAGCAAAAATGGTGGAGTAAGAGCCTCCAAAATTTCACTCATCCATAAAAGTGACAAGACCACTGGCAAAATCCTCAGGATCAATTTTTCTTTTATTACTTTGGAAAGGCTTGCAGCAATAATGGGGGTGTTTGTGCAAGAAAAATAATTGACTCTTGCTGGGCATGGTGGTGCATGCCTAGAATCCCAGCACTTGGGAGACTGGGGCAGAAGGCTTGCCATGAGTTCAAGGCCAGCCTGAACTACCTAGGGAAACCCTACCTCCCTTCAAATGACTCTCAATAAGAATAGTGAGTTTTGTGCCATTTTAATATGTCCTTTCCCATCCTTTCTCTTCCTCTAATTGCACAGTTGCCTTGAAAGCCAGCATCTTGATAGCTACTAAAGGAGCAAAATGGATTTAGAACTCCTTCAAAGCCCCTCACAAGAAGCTCCATTCAATGATTTGCTCTGTCTTAAAGTTTCTTGGAAACTTTTACTCAAGGAAATCTAGGTTTCTCAGGACTCTTTGCAAGGGTACCTGGAGCAATTTTGTATCAGATCAACATCTGCAGTTGCCACAGCTCTACCTTCAGCTCCATATTTCCCTTGGCAAAAAATACACTAAGTAATATCCAAGTTAGAAGCACTCAGCAAATAGTGACAAAGCAGAGATACCAGAAACAGATATTTGATTACCATAACAAGTAATATTTATGCTGTATTAGCTAGTGGAGCCACTTTCTGCATGGACATATACTATAAGAGAAACACAAATTGGAAGAGAATGAAACCTGTCCACTGTTAACAAATCACCCCCAAAGGAATGGACAGAGTTGTAATCATGCCAGCTGGTGTAATACCGAACTGTTTCACAACCAACAAATAACTGATGCCAAGTAAAAGCCCTATAGGGCTATTAAAAATATGGCATATTGAAGAAATAAAATATATTTGAAACTTAAAAAAAAAAAAAGCTATATTTATTTGACCTGGCTTGGAACTTGCTGCTAAAAAGAGTTTTCCTCTGGGGCATTTGTCTATAACAATAAGAGGTAACTGTTTAACACTGTACTATCTGTGATGATAGATAACAGCTAGAGAAAAGAATAGGCTAATTTAAAAGAAAAGGCTGTGGAATGTGATATCCATATGGAGCTTGGGAAAGTTCTCTGCACATGTATGAGGCTGTGTGCATGTTTAATCCTCAGGCCTTTGTGCATGGTTAGGAAAGTCTGAAGAACCCCTAAACCCTCACCATTGCTTAAACTTGAGGCTCTATCCAAGCAGGAAGAGAAGCAGCATTGCAAACTGCCTGGGTGAAGGTTGAAAGCATGTCCCAATGTGCACTCTGAGACCCTTGGCTAACTGAAAGATTTACTGCTTCTAGCCATATGTGAGGTAACTTTTCTCTCTTCTTTTCTTTTCTTTTCTTTTTTTCTTTTCTTTTCCTTTCTTTCTATACCAGGGATTGAACCCAGGACCTTTTAACTAAGCTACATTCCCAGCCCTTTTTTAGTTTTTGTTTTAAACCAAAGTCTTGCTAAGTCACTAAATTGCCCAGGATGGGCTTGAGATTCCAATCCTGCTTGCTTCAGTAACAGAGTGCTAGTGTTGGGGCACAAGTATAATGTAAGAACACATTTATAATATAGCAAACTTAGAGGTACTTCATGATACTAATTAGAGGTCTCTGACCAAGTTTCTGCTCCTGAATTCAACTGACCTTGACAGTGTCAAAAGCCCAGCTGCATACCTTTGATAAGCACTAAATCAGAGTAATTGTTTATACCTTAAGAAATCCTGGGCTAGTCAAGGACACTTTTAATAACTATGGTCACCCTGTAAGGGCTCCTTCCCTTTGTTTCCAGAATGTTTCTATACAATATTCACCTTGTAAAGGTCCCTCAACCTTGTTCCCAGAATATTTTTCATTCTGTAAGAGGCCCCTCTGCTTGTTCTGGGAATGTTTCTATATGATAATAAACAGTTCCTTCATTTCAAACAAATCTGTTCAAGACTAACTTGCCTGTCAGTATATGACTCAATGCATGTAACCAATTATGTAACGTTTTGTCACTTGCTTTGTACCTCCTACTTCTAAATTTTAAATAAACTAAGTTTTCTGTCAATTAAGTCTGTTGCTTTTAAGGAATTATCCCACAACAGTCTGCTGGTGTGAAGACTCACCAGTCTGCCAGCATAAACATTAATAGCTGCCTTCCTATCTCCTCGGTTCAAAGAGTCTTCCAGTTTGGCTTGGTTTGGGAATTTTCCCACAGCATTAGGATTACAGAAATTCACCACTGAGCCTAGTGTGCCAGGTAATCTTAATCATCAACTGGGTTAAGAGATTCCTGGGGAAGTAATTGGATCATGGGGCCCTATACTCATCAGTGGACTAATCCACAGATGTTCATAGCTCAAGGTACTCTTAGGAGGTGGGGCTCAATCAGAGGTGGATCACTAGGGTAGACCTCTGGAGGGTATATCTGTCACTGGTGCTCTTCCCCTGTGCTCTGCTTCCTGGCCTCCACCAAGCGAATAGCTTTGCTCCTCTACATCCTTTTGCCACGTTTTGCCTTTGAGCCAGCCAATCATGGACTGAGCCCTCTGAAACTGAGGCAGGTTAAAACTCTCCTCTTTCAAGCCCAGTCTGCACAACTTAACAGCATAGCAAGAAGCTGTCTCAAAACTTAAAATTTTTAAAAAAGGACTGGGGATGTAGCTCAGTACTAAGCCCCATGATTCAATTCCCAGTACCAAAAAAAAAGAAAGAAAAGAAAAAGAAACAAGAGAGGGAGAAAGGGAAATTAATTTACAGAGTTATTTCAGAAAAGTCAGTATACAAACTATCACTGTAAATAACAAAGAGGAACAAAACAGAGCCAAAAAGGAAAAAGAATCTAATTTTCTTTTTTTGTCTTTTTGAGACAGGGTCTCTATGCAGTTCAGGCTGGCCTTAAGCTCACTTTGTAGCCCAGGCTGGTCTCGAATTTGCAATGATCCTCCTGCCTCAGCCTCCCAAGTGCTGGGATTATAGGCGTGAGCCACCACACCTGGCGAGAATCTAATTTTCATAGGTGCTATGTTATACTTATATGTGTTTATTCATTTATTTATTCTTGCTGTGCTGAGAATTGAACCCAAGTTCTTCACACTGAGCTATATCCACAGAACTTTTTTATTTTTTATTTTGAGATAAAGTCTAAGTCTCCACATTGGCCAGGTTGCAATGAAATTTGTAATCCTGTCTCAGCCTCCCAAAGTGCTGGAGTATACAGACTTGTGCCACCACAACTGGCTTCAAGGTTTTTGTTTTTGTTTTTTATTTTGTATTGAGGCAGATCTCGCTATGTAATTCAGGCTGGGCTTGAACTCACTATGTAGCCTAGGTTGGCCTCAAACTTATGGCCATCCTGCCTCAGCCTCCCAAGTGATGAGATTATAGGCATGTGCCATCACACCCAGATGTCTCACTGTTTTGTTTTTGTGGTACTGGAGATTGAACTCAGGAACTTCACACTGAGCTACATCCCCAGTACTTTTTAATTCTGAGACAAAGTTTTGCTAAATTGATAAGCTACCCAGGCTAGCCTTGAATTTGAGATCTTTCTACTTCAACTTCCCAAATAGCTGGGAAAGATTTATTTTGTAAAGTCAGTTGTTTCGGTACATGCCTCTCATCTTAGCATTTAGGAAGCTGAGGCAGCTGGGAATATAGGTCAGCAGCACAGTACCTGCCTGGCAAGTGTGAGGTCCTAAATTCGATTCCTGGTACCAAAAAAGAAAGAAGAAAAAGGAAGCTGAGGCAGGAGGATCATGAGTTTAAGCCTAGTTTGGGAGACTTAGTGATACCTTATTTCAAAATAAATAGGCTGGAAATACAGCTCTGTGAAGGCTTTATGTTCAATACCTTGTACTGCCAAAAAAAAAATCTTGAAAATAGCAAGTTATTGACATGCATATGGGATTCTCAATGTGATTTATCTTTAGACATCATGAAGTCCAGATGCAGCACAGTGATACAATCAACTGCTGAATGAAAGAATACTACCAACAAAAATCCAGCAAAACCATTATCAGATATGAAGAAGAAACTGGGGATATAGCTCAGTGTTAGAGCACTGGGGTTGGATCCCCAGTTAAAGAACAAAAAAAATAAAATAAAATAAAATAAAAGAATGAAAGAGATTAAGACATTCTCACACAAGGCAATTTGTCACCAGCAAATTTTATGATATACTTAATAATAAACAGCCAGGCATGGTGGCAGATGCCTGTAATTCCAGGACTTGGAAGGCTGAGGCAGGAGGATCACCACAAGTTCAAGGCCAGCCTGGACTACATAGTAAGACCCTGTCTCAAAAAAACAAACAATACAGAGATCAGGGATTTAGCTCAGTGGTGTAAGTGCTTGCCTGGCAAGTGCAACCTTATGAGTTTGAACCCCAGTACCAAACAAACAAAACAAAATTAATACTAAAGAGAGGGGATATAGCTCAGTGGCACAAGCACCTGCCTGGCAAGTGTGAGGTTGTGAGCTCAATCCCCAGTACCAAAAAAAAAATCTAACAAGAGTCATTCAGGCTGAAATTAAAAAGACATTAGGCATTCACACTAATTTATAAGGAGAAGAAAAAAGCATGAGTAAAGCTGAGGCAGGACTGTTACGAGTTCGAGACCGGCCTAGGCTACAAAGTGAGCTCAAGGCCAGCTTGAACTGCATAGCAAGACCCTATCTCAAAAAGACAAAAATAATAACAATAAAAGCATCAGTAAATGTGCCTACACAGATAAATATAATAAGAGTTTATAGAGGTGGCACATGCCTATAATCTCAGCACTCAAGATGCAGAGGCAGAAGGAGGATTGCTGTGAATTCAAGACCAGCCTGGGTTACACAGTAAGTTCAAGGCAAGCCTGAACAACACAGCAATACCCTATCTCAAAAAAAAAAAAAAAAAAAAAAAGTATATTGTGTAATTTTTGCTTGTAACTCTTTTTGTCTTACCATATTTCAAAGACAATTTTATGGGACCAGGGATATAGCTCAGCAACAGTACCTGCCTGGCAAGCGCAAGGTCCTGAACTCAATTCCCAGTACTCCCCACAAAAAACCAATTGCATAAGACAGTAATTAGAACTACACTGATATACGTACAATGGAGAAACATGTAATGTGTATGACAATAGGAGATCAAAGGAGAAAATAAAGCTGTATAAGAGCTAAATTTTTCCATTAAGTCAGTATTAATCCAAATTAGATTGTTATAAATTAAGGTATTAATTGTAATACCCAGGAAAAATTCAAAAAAGTATATAGTTGCTTGTAATCCCAGCACTCAGCAGGATTGCCACAAATTTGAGGCCATCCTGGGCTATGTGATAAGGTCAAGAGCCAACCTACATAGAAAAACCCTGTCTCAAAAAACAAACAAAGTATGTAGTAGTCAGGCAAAGGATACATCCCTTTAATCTTAGCATTCTTAGAGACTGAGAGAGAAAGGATTGCCAATTCAAGCCCAGCCTAGACAATTTAGCAACTTAATGAGATGTTGTCTCAAAAAATAAAAAAAAATAGCTAGGGATATAGCTCAGTGCAAGGCCCCTGGGGTCAACATCCAGTACCACAAAAAGTTTTTTTTTTAAATGAAAAATTATATAGTATTCAGCATGGTGGTTCATAGCTGTAGTTCTTTCTAACTATTCATGAAACTGAGGAAAAAGAATCATCTGAGCACAGGAGTTTGAGGTCAGCCTGTGGATCATAGGAAGAGCCATCTGGAAAAAAAAAGCTTATAATAAAATAAAAAGACATAGGAATTAAATTATAAAATGGAAAATAACAGAAAAGATGGTGATAATGGTGAAAGAGATATGAAGAAAGGCAAAAGATAATACAGAAGACAAACAGAAAAATGGCAGTATAAATAATATTTTATTGCCAGGTGTGGTAGCACACATCTGCAATCCCAGTACCTGGAGGCTGAGGCAGAAGGACTGCCATGAGTTAAAAGACAGCCTGGGCTATAGAGTGAATGCAAAGCCAGCCTGAACTATATAGCAAGACCCTCTCTCATAACAACAACAAAGTAATAATAATAATACTTTATTGGTGATTATGTGATGTAAAAAAATCATGTTGCCTACAAAAGATACACTATAGATTCAAAGACACATAGAAGCTAAAAGTAAAAAGATGAAAAAGGATAAATTATGCAAACAGTAGCTAAAAGAGATCAGAGGTGTGTATAGTAACATAAAAAATACTTGAAGACAAAAACTGTTACTAGAGACAAAGAAGGACATTTTTAAAAGATAAAAGAGTCACTTTATCAAGAAGATATAGCAGCCAAGGATTTAGCTCAGTGGCATAAGTACCTGCCTGGTAAACCTGAGGTCATGAGTTCGATCCTTAGTACAAAAAAAAGGATAAAATGGAATAAAAGCTTTGTAAATAAAGAGGGGAAAAGGGGTTGAAAGGAGACAAGGAGAATGAGAAAAAAAGAGAAATCAAGATATATCATGTACAGGCACAGATTCCCTCTGATGAATGCGATCATTATGTATACCTACATTGTTCCAATAAATTTAATAGTATTTAAAAAAATCACAGGAAAACTACAGACCAACAGTTCTTATAAATACAGATAAACAAAATCTCCAACCAAATACTAGCAACCCAAGATCAGCAATATATAAAAATGTTGCATAGCCTGACTAAACGGGATTTATTCCAGGAATGCAAGGTCAGTTTAATGTATGAAAATCAATCAATGTAACACATCTTTTTATTTATATGACAAGAATACACAACCATCTGAATAAACTAAGCATTTGGTAAAATCAAACATTCGTTCATGATAAATATATGCAGCTATCTAGGAATAGAAGGAAATTCCCTCAGTGTGATAAAGTACATCTACAAAAAACCTATAACTAATGGCATAATGATAAAAGACTAACTTTTTCCTTAAGATCAGAAACAAGAAAAAGCCACTCTTGCCATGTCTCTTTATTTTACTGAAGGTTCTAACAATGACAATTAGGCAAGAAAAAGAAAAAGCATCTAGGTCAAAAAGGAAGATGTAAAACTAACGCTGTTTGAAGATGATTTAATTTAATTTTTTTGACTTTTGAGACAGAGTCTCTCTATGCAGTTTTGGTTGGCCTTGAACTCACTATGTAGTCAAGGCTAGTCTTGAACTCATGGCAATCCTCTTGCCTCAACCTCCTGAGTTTTGGGATTACAGGCATGTGCCACCACACCCAGTGATTTAATTTTAAATATAGAAAATCCTCAAGATTACAAAACAATCTATTAGAGCTCTTTAACAAGTGTAGAAAGCTTGCAGTATACATTATCAATACATAAAAATTAGTTTTATTTTTATACACCAGCAATAAACAAACTGAAATTAAGAAAACAATTCTATTTATAATGGCATAAAAAGAAAAAAGTCTATGAATATGTTTAACAAAAGAGGCTGAGGCAGGAGGATTGCTGTGAGTTTGAGACCAAACTGGGCTACATATGAGCTCAAGGCAAGTGAGGCTGTCTAAAAAAGAAAAGTTTAACAAAAGGAGTGAAAAACACAACTGAAAGACATTAAGAAGATCTAAATAAAGACATTCATTCCATGTTGATAGATTGAAAGACTCAATACTGGTAAAATGGCAGTACTCCCTAAATTGATCTACAGATTAAATGTAATTCCTATCAAAATCCTAGCTGGTCTTTTTTGCAGAAATTAATTAGATGACCCTAAAATTCATGTGGAAATACAAAGCACTCAGTAAATCCAAAGCAATCTTGAAAAAGAAGAACAAAGTTGGAAGACTCATACTTCCCAATTTCAAGATTTACTGAACAAAAGACCAACTAGCCAGCCTTTCTAGTAAGCTGTGCAAGCCATGCAGCTTCCAGGAAGAAAAAAGTCAGCACCTCCTGAGAATTAGTTATGTTAGGAAAGGGAGGATCCAACAAGAAACCAGCTAGACAGCCTACCTGGTAAGCCATGCAAGCCAAGTAGCTTACTGGAAAAGAAAAATCAGCGCCTCCTGTGAACCTGCCAGTGTGTGGGCTGAGAATCAAACACCTCCCTGCTCAAGCAACCCTGCTGGTTTGGAGGACAGACTGAGTTGATAGCAATTAAGGTACATAAAGCAACTAAATGCTTGTATTGTTGGTTGATTTTGTAGACCTGGGGCCAGTGGTCTGAGCATCTCTTGGGAGGATAACAGTATGCAATATAGCAAATATGGGGGATTTCCTTCTATATTCTCTTTGAAGGCAAATATTGTTTTCACTGTTTTGCTTTGTTCTGATTGTTTTGCTTTATTCAATATTCAGTTTTGATTGGTTTTATTCTGTTTTGTTTTTGGTTTGGTTTTGCCGAACCTGATGGAATGGACAATTATTGTGAAGATGACAAGATATACTATGGTAGCTACTGTTGTTTTCCTATTATTCTGCTTTGAAGTTCTGTACCAATTTTGCTGCTTTGTTTTTATTGGCTCTGTTCTGTTTTGTTTTGTTGGGTTTTACTATCTTTAAAAAAGAGCAAAAAATAGATTATTACAAAGTAAAAATTAAGCCCTTTGATATTGGCATAAGGACAAATATATAAGTACAATGGAACAGAATTGACAATCTAGAAATAAACCCATATATTTAAGATCAACTAATTTTTTACAAGGGTGCCAAGAGTATTGAATAGGGAAAGAAAAGGGGTTTGTTTGTTTTGTTTTTGCAATACTGGGGAATGTATAGGTATATACCATCAGATAGGATAATAGTTCCCCAAAATGATGCTGGGACAATTGAGTATCATACCTACAAAATAATGTAATTGGTGATGGCACATATCTGTAATCCTTGTACTCACGGAGGCTGAGGCAGGAAGATTCCATAGATAAGTCTGGGCTGGGTAATGACTTAGTGAGAACCTATCTGTTGTAGTCAGGGGTTGTAAGGAGAACAATTAGAATCAGGACACAAAATTTATAATATTATTTTATGATTGTCACCAAAGTTAACACAAGAAAGTGCAGGAAATCTGTCCACTACAATAAAGATCCCATAATATTCAGCCAAGGGCCTGGATCCCAAGCAATGTCCTGTATGAGTCCAGATGAAGACTCAGAGCTCGTGACAATGTCTCCCACAAGTGCAACTGAAGGTCTAGAGCCACAAAAAGGATTCAAGCCAGTCTCTTTTATAGATCTGTGCTGGGAAGGCCCAAAGGTCAGTGGTGGAAGCTAGAAAGTTTATGCCTGCAGGGTGAAGGAGCTGTGCTGGTAGACTAAGGGTTCTATACTGGAGCTGAGAAGTCACATTCAAAATAAGGCCTTCCCTGAAAAGCACCACAGCCATCCTCAGCAACAGGGAGGTCTCGAGCTCCTCTGACAATAAGAACAGTTGAGTACATGCAAGAAAGTCAACATGATGAGTTTCTCCTGGAGATTAAGCAGCACACATTTTCCCCTCTGGAGCCAGGAAGCGATGCTCAATTTAAGGACCAGAGCTCCCTGAAAGTGAACCACAGCCACTCTCACCAACAAGGTCCCAAGCTCCTCCAATGACAAACTCACACTGCAGAAGCTAGTCATGATGAGCTCCTCCAGGAGAACCAACGGCTCAAAACAGCAGCACTTAAAACCACAATGCCTCACTCTTCTTCTCCAAGTCTCTATTTATGCTGACAACTTTCCTAAGGCTGGCCATCTATGCTCAGCACCATGCTGATTTAATTCAACTGGTGTTAAGCTGACCACTAGTTCTTAATGCATAACACTGTCTCAAAAAAAAAAAAAAAAAAGTAGTTTAGGATATACTTCAGTGCAAAGGCCGTGGGTTCAATTCCCAGTACCTCAATAAATAAATAAATAATTAATTAAAAATAATGGCGGCTGGGGATTTAGTTCAGTGGCACAAGCCCCTGCTTGGCAAGTGCAAGGTCCTGAGCTTAATCCCCAGTATCCAAAATAAAAGTAAAATAAAATAAGAAAAGAATGTAACTGGATCACTATCATATGCAAAATTATCTTGAAATTAATCTAAGACCTAAATTTGGGAGATAAAACTATAAAACTTCCAGTCAGCGTCTCCCAAGATCCAGCCATGTTGGAACTTAGGGCACTGAGCAAAAAGCAACACACCCTCCTTCTTGGTAAGTGGCTGTGGTGTGAGCGAGTAGTGTGAGCCAGGAAGAGAACCAGTCAGCATCTCCTGAGATCCAGCCATGTTGGAACTTAGGGCACTGTGCAAGAAAACAACAGGCCCTCCTTCCTGGTAAGCAGCCAAGGGGTGAGTGAGTGGCAGGCAAGCCAGGAAGAGAACCAGTTAGTATCTCCCGTGAGCCTACCAGCACATAGACTGAGAATCAAACATCCCATCCCCTGCCCTCTACCCCTCCTGTTAGCAATTGGGGGCCAGAGGTCTGAACATCTCTTGAGAGGATGACAGTATGCAATATAGCAAATATGGGGGATTTCCTTCTCTATTCTCTTTAAAAAGGCAAATATTGTTTTCACTGTTTTGCTTTGTTCTGATTGTTTCTCTCTGTTCAATATTCTGTTTTGATAGGTTTTATAATGTTGTTTTTCATTTGATTTTGCTATTCCTGATAGAATGGACAACTATTGTGAAGATAATGATATATACTATGGTACCTATTATTGTTATCCCAGTAACATGCTGTGATGTTCTGTACCAATTTCACTGCATTGTCTCAATTGGCTTTGTTCTGCCTTGTTCTGTTGTATTTTACTACCTTCAAAATAGAATAATAAAATAAAAAACTATAAAACTCTTAGAAGAAAGCAGGTACAAATCTTTATTACCTTGGATTAGGCAATTATTACTTTTTTTTTTTTTTGTAACAGAAATCAAACTCAGGACCTTTTGTTTGCCAGGGAAGCATTGTGCCACTGAGCTATACCCCAGCCCTAGGCAATGATTTTTTATAAGCAAAGATAAACTGGGCTTTATCAAAATTAGTAATACAGTGATACCTTGGCTGTCAAACTCAATTCATTCCAAATTCATGTTTGAACATCAAAATGTTTGAGAATTGAACATATTTTCCCCATAAAAAGAAATGGAAAAGCAAATAATTTGGTTCTGAGGCCCCAAAATTACACTTATAAATTCATCTTTCCAAGGCTTTAACAAGTTTCAGAAGACGTCTTTCTTTAACTCTATCACAGTTCTCAGTTTTCCTCTTAGTTTTACTGCAGGTATCACTAACTCTAGAGTCATGGATACAATATTTTATGCAAATATAGTGCAAAAAAAACCTCACAGTGACAAATGTTTTAATGCACTAACACAAGCACAATATGTTGTGTGGGTAATGGAGGTGCTTACACTGAAGTATCAGCCTTTGTGTCCACAGTAAGATGTGACAAATGACTTACTCTTGGCCTATACAGTTTTTTTTAAGTTGGATTTTCTGTTCAACTATCAACCAAATTATAAACACCAAGCATATTTTTTTTTTAAACTTTGCTGTTCCAGTAGTGGAAAGTTTAAGGTTGGAGTCATGCAACAACCAAGGTATCAGTGTAGTTCAATACTATCTGTATTAGTCACTTTCCTGAAGCAAAATACTTGACACTTATAATTTAGAGTGAGAGGTTTATTTTGGCTCACAGTTTTAGTGAGTTCAGTCCATGGTAAATTGACTCTGACACCGAAATAGCATAGCCAGATGGGATGGAAGGAGAAAGCTATTCATTGCATACTGGCTAGGAAGCAGAACAAGGGAGAAGCTAGGGATGAGAATACATCCTTCTGAGTCATGTTTTCAATGACCTACCACTTTACCTCAAAATATGAGACTTTTGAAGGACATTTTAGATCTAAAGAATAACACTGCTAAGTATTATAGCACATGGCTGTAATCCCAGCACTCAGGAGGATGAGGCAGAAGGATGGTACAAGTTTGAGCTCAGCTTGGGCTAACAGTGAGTGCCAGGCCAGCATGGAATATATAGTGGACTCCTTGCAAAACAAACAAACAAACAAACCAACAAAAAACCCAAATAAATAGAGCATAACACTATACAAAAATGAAAAAAAAACTATAAAATGGGAGAAAATATTTGCAAATCATGTATCTGATGTGTCTATTATTCAGAATATATAAAGAACTCCTTTTATATGGAACCATAAAAAACACTAGCTAAGGGAATCTATAGGGTCCTGCTATGCAGTTCAGGCTGGCCTTGAGCTCACTTTGTAGCTCAGGCTACTTGCAAGGATCCTCCAGCCTCAGTCTCTCCAGTGCTGGGATTACAGACATGTGCCACCTCGCATTGCTGTACTTGCATCTTTTTCCTGCTTATACCACTGAGCCAAATCCGGCCCTGTACTTGCATCTTAACTATAGTTAAGCTTATAATTTTTCTACCAACATGATTTCTCTTTATATATATCAGATTCTACAACCACCCCTTCCTGAATTAAGTCCTGTAATGCACAAGTTTCTCGTCTGTTACCCGATGTCCCATTAAGCTCCCCTGAGATTTTAGTGCAAGATTAATTTTTATTATATTTTAAGAATCTAGGGGCTGGGGGTTTAGCTCAATGGTGTAAGTGCCTGACTTCCCAGCACTAGGTGGTGAGTTCAATTCCTGGTACCAAAAAAAAAAATCTACTTTCTGGCATCCACGGCATTAGTGGAGGTGAGGACCAAGGTGAACAGCAGTGGCTGGCTGTGGGATATTCGGTCTGGCGGGGTGGAGGCCAAGTGGTGTCGGAAGGGATGGCACAATCAAGCTCACTGAGACCTGTCCCCGACCTTCCTTTCCCCACGCAGAGTGCTTGCATCTTCTCCACATCCCTAGAACGTCACGTGCAACCATGCCTGTATCCCCAAATCCAGGAAGGATAAGAGGATCCCACCCTCAGGCTGTGAGCTTTCCACTCCACAGAAGGCCCAGCTAAGGTAATATTTTCTAGAGCAAAAAGAAAAAAGCATGAGGTACTGTGCTACGTGAATCAAAACACGCTACACAATAATAACATAGCATGGTATTGGCTCAGATACAAAGGCCAGCAGAACAGAATAGAGAACCTAGAAGTAAATGTATGCATCTACAGCTGACTGATTTTCCACAAAGGTTCTAAGCATGTACTTTTGACAAAGAACATTCTCTTCAATACATGTAGTAGGAAAATTGAATATTCACATGCAGAAGAATGAAACTAGATCACGATTTCTCACCATTATAAAAAATCAACTCAAAATGGATTAAAGATTTAAATGTAAGATATTAAACTATGAAATCCCTAGAAGAAAACAGGTGAGATGCCTTAGGACAGTGGTAGCAAACCTATGGCACACGTGCCACAGTGGGATGTGTTTTGTGTTTTGTTTTGTTTTGTGTTTTGGTACTGGGAATCAAGCTCACAACCTAAGGTTTGCCAGCCAAGTGCTTAAGCTGCTGACCTAAATCCTTGACCCCCTACAGTAGGCTGTTTCTATTAATAAAAGCTCTAAAAGGTCCACTATCACTGCCTTAGGACACTGAATGGGCAAGAATTTTTAGGTAAGACCCTGAAAACACAGGAAACATAGGCAAAAATAGGCAAACAGAACTACATGAAATTAAAAAGTTTCTGCCTAGCAAAGTAAACAATCAACAGAATGAGTCTTTAGAGTGGGAGAAAACATATACAAGCTATACAACTGTCAAGGAGTTAATATCCAGAATATATGTAAGGAATTCAAACAATTTGGCAGCAAAGTAAACCAAATGACTTGATCTTAAAATGGGTAGTGGACCTAAATAGATAGTTCTTAAGAGAAGCCAACAGGTACATGAAAAAAAGCCAGTTATGGTGGTGATTGCCTATAATCCCAGCACTTAGCAGGCTGAGCCAGAAGAATTGACAAGAGCTCAAATTTGAGGCCAATCTGGGCTATACAATGAGACCTTATCTCAAAAAAATAAAGAAAAAAGAATGTGAACAAGATTGTTCAACAGTACTAGTCATCAGGGAAATATAAATCAAAACCTTGATGAGATTCTAGATAGTATGGTTATTATCAAAAAGACAAAAGATAACAGATTATGGTAAGGATATGAAGAAAAATTATTACACACTGTCAAGAATGTAAATTAGTGGAGCCTTCTTTATGGAATACAATGTGGAACACTCAAATTTAAAAATAGGCTGGGAATAGTAATCCCAGCTAGGATGATTGCAAATTCAAGGGCAACCTGGGCAATTTAACAAAATTCGGTATCAAAAATAAAGACAAGGAGCCAGGCATGGTGGTACACGCCTATAATCCTATCACTCAGGAGGCTGAGGCAGGAGGATTGTCATGAGTTCAAGGCCAGCCTGGACTACAAAAGCGAGACCCTGTTCCAAAAAAACAAAACAAAACAAACTCCACAGTGGTAGGATTATAGGCATATACCACCACTCCTGACACACTATATTTTTAAAATACTTGTTTTTATTGGCTTGTTAATTATCTCCCTCTCAACACTAAAAAATAAATTTACAGGCAGGACAAGGTTTGTTTGTAGGGTTCTGCTGTAAAAACTCAGCCCTAGATATAGCCTACCTTTGACCATTGGCAGGGACAATGGGACTGCATTTGTAAAAGAGATAACTAAATAGAAATTATATACAGCAGACAGGCCACAAGCTCTCAAAAAGTTAAAAAATAAAACATAGGGCTGGGGATTTAGCTCAGTGGCTTAAGCGCCTGCATGGCAAGCACAAGGTCGTGAGTTCGATCCCCAGAAGCAAAAAAACAAACAAACAAACAAACAAAAAAACCCAAAAAGACCCTACAGAAACAGCTTATAACTAGCTCCATAAAAGTTTAGCTAAAAGACCAGATATTCCTGTAGACACTCCTGCACACACACATATAACTCAGGTACGGTGGTAACTACCTTTACAAGTTTCAAAAATCCAGCCTTAGATTCACCATTCCAGAGTTATAAGAGCCTATCCAGACAATTGCTGATGAATTTACCTGGATAGCTCTTCTGGGGCACATTCTGAAGAGATAATGCATTCATAGCCCTGCTCTGGTCACTCCAGACACTGACTAAACCACACATGGCTGAAGCTTGAGGACATTGTTCACAGGATTGCTTCATACTCAATGCATTGTTCTCCTTGATTTTTGTGCTTTTCAGGGTGCTTATCCCAGTCCTTGCTCCCTGCCCCTCTGCTAGCTGTGTTGTTTTTGTTTTTTGTCTTAACTGTATAGATGATTGTTCCAAGAAAATAAAAAATAAGGCCCTTGCAAATGATAAAGATTTAATGAGCATTCAAGGCACATTGAACATTCTCCTAGATCAGATTAACTCCTTCACTCCCTTGTCAAAGTCATTTTAGTGAGAAACCCTATAAAAAAGGAAACAAACCACAAACTTCTGGTGGGAGTTTTCAGTCTTGGGGACCTTGGGTAGGCCCATCCTAGGACCACTGACAGCCCCAGTGTTACTGCTTCTAGTTGGGCCTTGTCTCAGATCACATATAACATTCCCAACAAAGATTTGCCAGAGAAATTAAAAGAAGGTAGTAATGTAGCAGAAGATGCCCCCCACCCCACCCCACCAGCCAGTATGCTTGTTTATTTGCCCAGGTAATAGATCCAGTTACAGTTCCTATTACTTTTGTTTCTTAGAAACCAGTGGTCACTAGGATGCATAGCTGGATACTATGATGCATATTGTATGAACCAATCCCCAACTGACAAGCCATTCTGCCTCTGTACTTCCTGCTTGCTTATCCCAATAAGCTCTAGACCACCAGAGATCAAGACCTGATATTTTGGGAATGACCCTGATTGGTGCCCATTGACATAAATAAATTTGCCTCCAAATCCTGGGTGTTGTTTCAGTGTTTCTGTTTGCCTTTGCAAGAGAAGCATCACACTCCAGGACACAGAGTTTCTAAAACAGCAGCACTGGGAATGCTGGGCTGGTGGGACTGCTTTTTTCCCATTTATTCACTCTAGTTCTAGGGCTAAGGGTATTTTAAATTATTTGCCATTAATCATCCTGTGGGACATAACATTGGGTTACAACAATCCATCTCATACTTTTCTACTGTACATTTGTATTTTAGCAGAATAGTAGCCAACTGTGTGCTCAGTGGCTGCATCTAAAGGATACAGGAAGCAATCTTCATGTTTACCCACTTGGTAGGAGAAGCAGCAAGATGTGTGCATGTAGGCAAAAGTGTCAAACTTGGATTTTTATCCATATAATGCTCTAAACAGGTTTTGTGTATGTTTACCTAAGCATCACAGGGTTTAAAATATACCCACACCACTCTTATAAGCATATACTTTACTATAAATGGAATGTGGGTATGACTCACAGTTGTTGCACCTGGAGAAAGCAAAAACCCATTTTTGCATTCGCCCACTTGGCCAATGAAAAACAAGGTATATACAGGAGATCCAAAGCAGCAACAGAGCCAGTCGTGGTGGCACATACCTGTAATCTCAATCCTTGGGAGGCTGAGGCAGGAGGGTGTTGCAAGTTTGAAATTAGCCTGAGCTACAAAGTGAGCTCAAGGCCAGCCTGGATAATGAGACCCTGTCTCAAAAGCAAAAAAACAAACAAACAAACAACAACAAAACAGCACCCAAAGCAACAACAGGTGAGTTTTACCCATGCAATTCTCTTTGCTAAATTTCTGTGCATCTAGGATTTTTTTTTCTTTTGATTTTCTGGTAGAAATAACCCAATTCAGTACAATGGCATATGAAACACCAGATGTGCAAGTTTTAGAGGAAGTCAAAAGTGCCTCATCCAGTGGGGCATGGTGGCTAATACTTGTAACCCCAACACTCAGGAGGCTGAGGCAGGAGGATCATCCTGATAGTTCAAAGTGATCTTGGACTACATAGCAAGACCCTGTCTCCAAAAAACAAAAAAAGTGAACCATCAGATAATTCATGCATGGATGGTGAAGATAATGATTTTGATGTTGGCTACATGAACCAGTGACAGTGAAACAGAGCAAGAATCAAACAATACAGACACAGCAAATGCATACCTCCTTATCACATGACCAAATGGAAGGATCCAATGTTAGAACTGGGTCCAAAACTACAGTGATGATCTTGGCAGGAGTGAAATTTATTGGATGGAATGCTAGCACTGCCATTCAATGTTGGACATTGTTTGTAATGGCAAATGCTACAAGATATGAAATATACAAATGTTGAAATTAAGAGTTTTTCATGAGTTCAATCCCTGGTACCGATAAAAAAAAAAAAAAAGAAAGAAAGAAAAAGAAAGAGTTTTTCCCTAGAATAAATTACAGCACAGTATGGCAGTAGTTCAACATGGTGAAGGCCAAATCAGGGATGCTTACCTTGATGGCCACTTCCTCCTTCTTCTCCAATTACAACTTCCTCCTTCCTTTCCCAGTGCACTTGAAGAAAGTCCCAATCAGCTCCTCATGCACCATAATGCCCACCCAAAGCACAACATCTGCTCAAAGTTCACATATACCCTACACCCCCATATCTGGTCAGAGGAGAAAGCCAAACCGTTGCTGGTTGTGGGTTCCTCTCCACATCCTTTAAATAAAAAGGCCACTTTTACTTTTCCTTATATTTTGCTTCTCTATTGCACCAGAAAACTAACATTTTGGTGTCTTGAGACTCGGATGACAGAGCACATTGGCTTTTGGGAGTCACTCCCAGTTTGAGCTCCCCTGCCTACAAACCACCCTTCCTTCCTCCAGGACCCATTTATTTGCCGCCCCTAATCTGCATGAACACTGACCCTCCTCATTCATCACAGGTGAGCTGCCATCTGAGGTTTTCTGTTTCTGTTCCTAAAATTTGCAAGCTTGCGTCAGAAAACCTATCCATTGCCATCCCTGTACAGAGATAGCAGCTTTCACGTTCCTTGGTTACAGGGCAAAACTGTTCTTGTTCTTTGGGATCCAACCCCACACTCTCAGTGAAAACCAGTATTGGGACTTTCTGTGTCACACTTTTTTTTTTTTTTTGGTACTGGGGATCAAACTCACAACCTCACTACTTACACCACTGAGCTAAACCCCCAGCCCCACTGTGTCACACTTTCAAAACAGGAAACAACTTCTTTTGATAGGTGTGATCCAGGACAGTTTTCACATTCCTGGGGGGGGGGGAGTTAAAAGCTCTTACATCCTGAGGCAAAGTTGTTCTCTCAGCTCACTTATAATTCAGTCACTGGGACCATTTGCTGTCCCCTGAAAAACACACCTCTGGGGTGCCTGGTTCATAACCTTGGTGCTCTTAGCCTCAAGAAGGCTATAAAAACCAAAAAGCTGATCTTTTATTTATATTTTTGTCACAACAGCAGCAAGTTGGCAGAAACCCATTATATCAGGTCTTTCTCACTTTGAGGATGTGTTCTTCTCTCATTCATTCTCCTCTTTCCTCACTCCCAGCAGTCTCTAACTCTTCCTTTACTTCCTCTCCCCAATCTCAGACTCCTCAATCCAAGCCATTTATCCCATCAGATGACCCCTCCTCTTCTTTGTCCCCTGCTTCTGTGTTGCCATCTTCCCCGCTGGCTCACCATACTTGGTCTTACACGTTTCAACCACCTAGCAGGCCACATGGTATTTGACCACCATCTTGCAATTCCATACCACATGGTCCTCAGCAGCCATCTTGCTGCAGCTCATATGGAGGACAGCTGCCATCTTGCTGTCCTCCACCTTGTGACAGTGAGCCACCATCTTGTAACAGGTCACAGGGTAAATGGCCATCTTGCTGTCCCTCATCATAGGATCAGAAGCAGCCATCTTGTTGCAGGTCACATGATGATCAGTCGCCATCTTGTGTTCCCTTATCATGTAACCAGCAGCAGTCATCCTGTGGGTCTCATGGTAAGCAGTTGCCATCTTATGCTTCCCTGTCATATGATAATGAGTGATCATCTTGTGATTGATCACCCAGGAACTGCCCACAAATGCCTGCTAGGTGGTTGGCTACTCAGTGGTCATCTACATCTCCCACCCCACAGCCTTCTCAGCTTCAATCCCTATTCCCCCTTCGGGAACAGGCTGGTCCTGAGGGACTAGTTCATATTCATGTTCCTTTTTCTCCTTGCCAACCTATCTCAGGATAACCATAAATTAGATTCCTTTTCTGCTATTCTTATTTCAAGAGATCTCTATCAATTAACCTACAAAAAGGTTCAAACTAGTGTATTATAGTTCAAATTGGCCAAATATATTTGAGTGAACTCTGATTTTATGTTCGTTTATACTATACAGATTGTCCATGTTTGTCCATTTGTCTGCTCTGTAAACAGCTGTTCCTTTTTATTTGAGCTCAGCAATCTTTTTCTTTTGGATTTTCAAATCATTTAATCAAGGTTTATTTGGGTTATAGATTTTAAAATCATGCTTCCACCTAGGTTGCCAGCTGATCAAAATGATGCTAAAACTGGTTAAATAAAATCCCTTGGGGTGGAGAGCCTGAACAAGACTTTAACTGATGAATAAGAAAGTGGCCACCTGGTAATTTTAACCAGTTCTTATTCATTAATTGGAAGCCCGAATAATGTCCGTAGCCTTATGGGAGACACCCCAACTAAAGTTCATATGGCTAAAACAATTTGTTATTGCTGATCTTATAGTATATTCATGCCTTTATATATAAAATTTGGATTGTTTAAGATGATAAATATTTTCTTTCAGATCCAGACATCTGCCTTTTTCTTGTGCTCCGGACAGGAGATTCAAGTCAAACCAACATGAGGTTATCAATCAAATAATTTTTAAATAAAAATTTATGTCATGTATATGTTATATATGTGCCACTATACTTAGAGAAGTTAAATATTGAGCAGTCCAAACAATGTCATAAATGTCTTCAATGACATCCTATTCAAGGACATGTGTTACAAAATGTCATCTTAAATATTAAAATACCCATGGTTAACAGAAAATAACAGTTCCATTTAATGTTCTATGTTAAGCTTACTACCTCTACTACACTGTACTGTTATCAATCTTTTCTTCTGGATGTTCAACAATTAAAATTTAGAGATAATTATAAATTCCTTTTAGATTCCTTTTACTGGGATCCACCAGATCTTTTCCAAAAAAAAAAAAGTTATATGATGCATATTGAAGCCATAATTAACTATGCTCAACAGGCCTTAAATGACACCACAGCTGATCTCTCTCTTAAGTAAAAAGGTAAAATTAATTAAACAGGCCATCCTCCAAAATCAAATGGCATTAGAAATTCTAACAGCACAGGAGATACTTACACAATTGTAAAAAAACTAAATGTGTATATGACAAATCGATGACATGTCAGTTTCTAAAATTACCTGGACCTTATTCTTATCCTCCTTATGGGAAACTATGACTAAAATTATACTCATAAATATCCTGTTGATTTGTGTTTTCAACAACAGAGATAAAAATCAAAAGGAAGAAAAATAACAATCTGATCTTTTAGCATTGACACTTGGAGCTCTAAGACAGGTAAACCAGGACAAGGTGGAGCTGCCCAAGACCTCCAGCATGTTTCAAGTTTGACAAAAAGGATGCTGGGCAAGAGAATGCTCCTTCTGCAATCTCAAAGGCCATTGGAAGAGTGACCGTCTTAGCTGCCAGAGAGCAGGTAAGCCATCCTCTAACTCCTTGCCCTCACAGAAGATCTCATAACCACCAGATTCAATCACTGGCTGATCTACTTTGACTTGCTGCTGAAAATTGATGGGGCTCAGGGCCCACAGCCTCCATTAAGATATCCTTCTCAGAGCCCCAAGTCTCACTGAAGGTCTTGGGTAAGATACTCTCTGTACTTGCAGACACAGAGGCCATGTATAGTGTTCTTCCTGAGTTTTCAAGCCATTATATTAAATCCTCAGTCTCTGCAGTGGGTGTTGACAGCCAACCTACATAGCCTCTTCAAATAGGGCCCATTCCATGCAGGTTCCAAACTCTCTTCTTTATCCATAGCTTTCTGGTAATACCAACATGTCCACACCCCTTTTAGGTAGGGATCTGCACCAAAAGCTTAACTTCTTCTTTACCTTCTCCCTCCTCACAACTCTCATCCTCTAAACACCATCACAATGCACTGCAAAGCCATACCCTTCCTCTCCCTTCTTCCTTTGTTGATCCCATAGTTTAAGATACCTCCAACCCCACCGGTGCTAACCCACGCTATGCCTGTTTTAATTTGTCTCAGGGATCCTTCAATTTTTCTTTGCATTCCCCAATATCCTATAGCTCCCAAACATTTATAGGGACTTAAACCTATAATCAAGCATCTTTTAGACAATGGTTTTCTTAAACCTACCCATTCACTCTACAATACTCTCATTCTCCAGATACTCAAGCCTAATGGGTCCTATTGTCTGGTACAAGACCTTAGGGTAATCAATGACACAGTTACTCCAATTCACCCAGTGGTGCCAAACCCTTATACTATGTTCTCTCATATTCCTCCTTCCACCACTCAGTTCATAGTCCTAGACCTTAAAGATGCCTTTTTTACCATCCCCATACACCCTGATTGTTAGGATTCCTTTGTGTTTATGTAGACTGACCCAGACACTCTCGGGTCTCAACAAATTACACCTGTCATATGTGTTAAAGCCTCTCCTCAGGGACTCATATCACCCACTTCCTTTCCTACTCATCAGTTTTGCAGACACACTCCTGGTCAGGACTGGCAGATAGATTTTACATACATGCCCCACTGCAAAAGTTTCAAGTATCTTCTTACCTGTGTCTGTATTTTTTCAGGCTGGATAAAGGCCTTTCCCACAACCAGGGAGACTGCTGATGTAGTTACTAAAGTCCTGTTACAAAAAACCATTCCAAGGTTTGGTCTACCTCAGAGTATCCAGTCAGATAATGGATCCAGCCTTTATTTCTCAGATCCCTCAACAAGACTATAACCAAAGTGGAGTGGCCCCTACCTGGTCTTCCTCGGAATTTCAACAGTAGTCAAGGTTGCTGGACTGCCATCCTGGTTCCACATTACTCAAGCTAAATGATGCCCTCCTAACCCTAACTCCCCTGACTCTAAACATCCTGAGTAGCCATCTCATCTCTTCTCTCCCATCTCCATCTCACCAAAGCCCCACAGCCACAATTTTCAGGCTAGGTCATGTTTTGTTATCCTATTTGGTTCCTATTCTATTAGTTAATTTTCTCACTATAGGATTCTGGGCAGTCTTTCCTAATGACCCCACATTATACATAAAATTGTTTTCATGCTGTTCTACATAACAACTGTCTTAGTTCTCTCTGCCCTCAGCTGTTTAGTTAAATATGAGACACCTGTATGTCTAGGATCTCGTGTCACTTATAGTGACACAGCCACAGCCCTCCCCACCCTTAGTTTATAATTTCCCAAACAGATTCAACTGTCAGGCCTTACATTTCTCATGTTTCCCGTTCTCTCCAGCTCAACCCCTGGACCAAAGACAAGCCCTACCTACACTTTTACCCTTTCAGATGGAGGAATAATTACCTCTCATAATTCCACTGCTCCAAACTCCATGCTTACTTTTCAGATTCTTCCTCATCATGGCCCTGATGGAACAACACTTTTGAATCAAGGGTACCTTTCCTTCTATACCTCCTGAGTCCTTTAATTATGATAGTGATCTGCCTCCTCAGAGCACATCTTTTATTTCTCCAATCTAGGATGTGAGTGTTCGCCAACAAAAAACTCCTTGTCCTTCCTGGCTGAAACACCTGGTACCAGCTTCTATATGGGCATCAACCATCATCTTGTTAACCCTCCTAAACACCAACACAATGCTCCCATTCAGCAGGAAGTAGTAAGAGAGAGTCTTCACCCTTTTCCTAACAATATAAAGATGGGAATGAAAATGTTTTGCCCTAGAATAAATTACAGGACATTATGGTGGTAGCTCAACGTGGTAGAAGACCAAATCAGGGATGCTGACCCTGATGATTACTTCCTCCTTCTTCCCCAATTACAGCTTCCTCCTTCCTTTCCCAGTACATGTGAAGTGTGAAGAAAATTCCAGTCAGCTCCTTGCATGTCATCAGTGCTTGCCCCAGGCACTACATCTGGTCAAAGGTCACATATACCCCACACCTCCATATCCGGTCAGAGGAGAAAACTAAACCATTGCTGGTTGTGGGATCCTCTCCACATCTTTTAAATAAAAAGGCCACTTTTACTTTTTCTTATATTCTGCTTCTCTTTTGTGCCAGAAAACTCTAACAGAAATAAAACTAAAATGTTCTGTATGCAAATAGTCATACTCAAAATTGTATTTATTATGATACCTCACTAGCTGAGCTGAAAATATTATAGGCAGCTGAGTTAATTAAAAATATTATAGGCAGTCAGACAGGGCTAGGCCTTCGAAGTAGACAGCACAGAGGACCAGATGTCTGGTGACCTTGGAGGAGACACACACCTCTTGCTGTGGGCCAGATCTTGGGACAGAAAGCAAAACAAACGCAACCACATTCTTAAGTATAATCCTTATACATTAAGTCTGGATCACCTTGAGAAGCCAGGAGTTACCATCCCAACCCCCTATAGGAAGAGTCACTGATCCATAAAGAATGCTTGCTATGTGACTTGCTTCCCCATTTGTCCCTGATTTGGTCAATTTTACCTGAATAATTAAACTTATTGGTTGACCATAGCTCTGTCCCACCTCATGCCCATTTGCCTTGTGAGTTCCTAGTTTTCTCCAATTTTAGACCCACCTAACCTCATGGTTTTACTCTATAAAAGTCCCTACAAAATACAGAATCTTTGACAACCCACTCTGGACCCCTTCTGTCTCTCTCTCAGGCAGAAGCTTTCTTGCTCTCAATAAATATTTCTGCTCTTAACCTCAGTCATTCCTAAAATTCATTCTTCAATTTTAGAGCACACGAACTTGTTCCAGACATAAGAGTTTCATTTCCTAGGGACCAGGGGTTTAGCTCAGCAATATAAGTGCCTGCCCTGCAAGCGTGAGGTCGCAAGTTCAATCCCAGGCACAAAAAAAAAAAAAAGTTTTGTTCCCCTATATCAAAAGCATTCATAGGTCCACTGTACTTAACAGGGTTTTCCATTGGTAATCTCAGGAATGTAAAACGCTTAATGGAAAAGCAATGGATGTGGGCTTGAATAATAACAGTGACTTTGAGGAGATCTGGTTTCTTCAAAATTGCCTGAGGCTTGAACAAAACCACCTACCAAGAAAGAAAAAGGACTGATAACCTGGCTGCTGTCTTCTCACAGCTTGAGAGATCTGTGAGTAACATCAAGCAATTTACACACCATCTAAATATATGACTATCAGTGAACATCTCGTAGCATTTCATGGTCACGGTAGATTCATGGTCAGTGTAGATTCAGGCAGTATATTCCCCCAAAACCTTCAAAATATGGCATGAAAATGTATGCCCTTATAGATTTGAAGACTTATTAGGCTTTCAAGTTAATAATTTATCCCACAACTCAACCACCAGATCCTTATTTGTATAACAATAAACCAAGTGATATTGTGAACAGACTTGTTGCTCCCATTTTCCAAACTAATCTGAATATGACATTCCACAATTAGTTTACCAATCTCCAACTAATGTTACATTTGCTAACAGAGCACAAGTTGACCAGCACAGGAACTGTACACAGGAACAAAGCAGAAATTCCAAATATGTTGCAATTTCAATACAGAGAATTGCACAGTACAATCTTTGAATTTCAGAAAGATATAGCTTTGGTCTCATATATGGCAAATCAAACTGATACTGCTAATGTCAACATTGCATTATGATAGAAATATTGATAGAGAATGCTTAATAAAACAAATCTGAGATGGCAATTTTCTACAACAAAACTGAAGGCGGAGATGTTGTTCATGAGTTTTGCAGCAATTATGATGTCACTCAAAACACAAAGTTTTGGCCAATGGTTGTGTTTTATTGGAACCTAAACATGTATGGTGTAGTTTGATAGTTTACAAAGAAAGTAACAAGTATGAAATACCACAGAATAATTTTCTTAGCAGACTTGGACTGGAACTCATAAGAGATGATTTTCAGCAGAGGAAAAAAATGTTTCTGCCCTGAGAACTATGCAAAAAAATTGTGGAGCACACTAGCGAGCTGACGGATGAATAGGCAGGAACAGCATTGGAAAGAGCTCCTATGACAACAGAAAACCAAAAAGATGTCAGCTGTGTCCTACAGGAAAGGACAGGAAAACAAACCATATGTCCTATCAGCAAAAGCAATACTTATGCATGGAACATGCAGTTTTCATGTGTGAAGACTGCCTTGGGTGTGACAGTTGAAGCAAAGATTATTTCTGTGGTGGCCTTGTGTTTGTATCTTTTCTTCTTCTTTTTGTGTTTGTATTTACATTGTAGTTCACATAGGCTTTTATTTCTGGTGTTACTGTTTAGGTTTTGTAAGCAAGTAAACAGCTGATGTGAAAATGTTGCTGTCTAGTCTAAGTATTCATTGCATATTTGATTTTTTTTCTTTTGTTTTTTTGAGACACAGTCTCACTGTGCAGTTCAGGCTGGCCTTGAGCTCACTTTGTAGCTCAGGCTGGTCTCAAACTTGCAAGGAACCTCCTGCCTCAGTCTCAAAAGTGCTGAGATTACAGGTATGTGCCACCACTGATATTTTATTAATATCTCATTTTCTTGCCAAGTATATATTGTACAATATAGTAGGAACCTCCTGAAAGAGTAAGAAGGCAAGAGAAGTGACAAGAATGGCCTGCCACAAAGGAAAGGAAAGCTAAACACATTTGCTGTCAGTGTAAAGGAAATCTGTGGATGGACCATGCAGTTGTCATGTGTGAAGACAGTCAGGTGTGACAATTGAAGCAAACATTTTTCTTCTATTGGTATTTTCATTATAATTCATACAGGAATTCATTTCTGATGTTATCTTCTAGGTTTTATAAGCAAGTACATAGCTGATGTGAAAATGTTGATGTTTATTCTAAATGCACAATACATGTGAATTGAATACTTTATTTTATTGATAGTTTGTTTCTGTTAACTACTCATTGTATAAGAACCTCCTGACAAAACAAGACCATCAAGATGTCAACTATGTCCTATGAAAAAGCCACGAAAGCGAAACACACGTACTGTCAGTATAAGCAATCTTTGTGTATGGAACATGCTGTTGTTATGTGTGAAAACTGCTTTACGTATGATAATTGAAGTATTTTTTGTAGAGTTCTTTTGGTATTTTCATTGTAGTTCACACAGGAATTTGTTATTTTTTTGACTTTGCACACCAAAAAACTATAAATTGAAATTGTTGAAAATTTTGATTCTTTTTTTATAAACAATATTAAAAAGCAAAATTTTATTTTTGCGACATTTTCCTATTAATTACTCATTGTTTAATATACTAAAGCTCATAAAATTAAAATTAAAAATTAACGAATAGAAATATCCTAAAGAATATGGGTATTCTTTCTTGCTTTTTGGTACCGGGGATCGAACTCATGACCTAGAGCTTGCAAGCGCTTATGCCACTGAGCTAAATCCCCAGCCCAATAATGTGTCTTTATGATAAAACTGATGTTATGCCCTGCAGGCCGTGGGAGTGCTGACTCTTCATGCAGTAAAAACAACCTGCACGTTAGAAAAAAAAAAAAAAAGTAGCCAGTACTTAAAGGGCACAGTGGCATGTACCTGCAATTCCAGCTACTGGGGAGGCTGAGGCAGGAGAATGATGTTTGAGGGCAGCCAGAGCGATTTAGCGTGACCCTCTCTCAAAATAATAATACTTATTATTAATAAAGGGCTGGGGGATGTACTGTAGCTCAGTGGCAGTGCACCCCTAGGTTTCACTCCAGTAAAGCAAAAAGAGCAAACATACACACAAACAAACCATGCAGCTAGTTCCTGGGGCTGAACTCTTACCACTCCCACCTTCATTTCCTCACCCCTTCCCCTACAGTTACACAGCAGAATTTAAGCCACTGTACTGTAAATATAGACGAAAATGCAACTACTCACATGTTTGGAATCCTGAGTCCCCTTAACTTGGTTTGCTTACCTCCCTCCCAAGAGTTTTACTGCAGTATAATCTTATGTTGTTTTTAAACTGCTCCGTGACATAATGTCATCACCTAGAGCAGTGGTGGCTAACCTACGGCATACGCGGCACAGTCGGCTGTTTTTTGGCTCTAAAAGGTTCACCATCACTACTCTAGAGCATTTGCTTCACCTTTCGGATCTCCTGTACATGCACCGCTAAAGATTCTCTTTCCTCATCTCCCAGCCCACCTCCTATTCTACAGTCCAACACGTGTGGCCTATGTGTACAGTACTCGCTGGGCCTTCCACCCGAGCCCTGCCCACAGTAAACCCCACCCTCTCAGTCCCTTTCCAACTCAGCCCCTACGAATCTCGCCCCCCCAACCCATTTCTCGCGAGAGATGAGAGAGCCTGGCCGGACGCGAGGAAAGTATCTGCTCCGCTGAGGGGGGAAAGGAGGAGCTGGAACCAGATTGTGGGGCTGAGCGCGGGCGGGCCGGAGGCGACGGAGCTACCAGCGGGTAAGTCCTGTTAACATTAGCTAGTCCATGAGCTGACAGCAATTTCCCCTTCAACTCTGGCCTGTCGTAGCATCCAGGGCCGGGGTCTCCCCTCCCAGTGTGTTGGACAGGGGCGCTGAGGCGGTGGCCGGGCCGTGTCTGAGGAAGAGGGTGGAGCACAGGCTAAATGACCAATAAGAGAAAAAGAAGCTAAGATTGACGGCGATGATTGCTAATGAGCGATCGGTTTTATCTTGCGGCGTGCCGCCCCTCTTCTCTCCCTTCTCCCGCCTCCTTCCTTTGGGGGGAGGGCGGGGCCAGAGGCCTGAAGTGTGGGGAGAACTTGGGGTAAGTAGCCCCGGGGGGCACAGGGCGTGGCAAGGACAGAGAAATTGAATCCTGAGAGAAAGGTAGTTTAGTGGAGCCTAATGGAAGTATCATGGAATGTGGTGGGATGAGAAAAAGAGGAAGACCACTAAACCACTAAACTCAGGACTTTCCAAAGAGTAGGGTTAGGGGTTTGGCATTGGAAAAGGCAGTGGTAACTGGCAGGAGGTAGGAATGAGTAGGTGAGAACAAGGACATCTTGATCCGGTGAAGGCAAACTTGGAGTTTAGCTGGACAGGATAGGTCGGGCTATATCTTTAGAAATGAGCGTCGTGACATTTCGATTGAATACAAGTATCAGAGACATAGTAGAGTAAGTTTGGATTTGAAGAGAATTAAGTGAACGAGTTTAGAAAGGCTGTGTCGGTGGGATGAGTCGCCAAAATGCATGAATTTAGGAACGGAAAGAAGTGAGATAGGTGTTTGTAAAGGAGACGGTCGGTAATGCACGGATCTTGAGCCCAGGTATGGAAGGGAGGTTGTGGTGTTGACTTAGGATTTCTGGCAGTTGTGACACCCAGTCTGATGACCAATTTAGAAAAATGCTGGGATGGGGTCTAGAAGGAGAGGAACAGAACACTCATTACTTCTCTATTTTTTTTTTCTTCTTCTTCTCCTTCTTCTTCTTCCATTCCCTTTCCCAAATTTCATCTCTTCCAAAACAGGGATCTGGGCTTGGGACTTAAGCAGTCCAGGTTGGAGGCCCAAAGGTACTTACGTGTTGCTCTGAATTGCTTGTTATTTGCTCTCACTGGGGTATTTACTACCCAGGGAACCTCCAGCCCAGATTCCCTTGTTGCTACTTACCCAACTTTAAAAGTTTGTTTTCTACTTAACAGAGGGTGTTTGAACATCTCTTGGGGTTCTGTCACATTAAGTGTAGATTTGTGAAGGTGTGTAGATTTTCCTTAGCTCAGTTGATGACTATGTTTAAAATTTTGCAGTAATGTAATTTGTGTAGAAACGTCAGTTTTCATAGATGTAAGTACAAATATACACTAAAATGAAGTTTGTTCATTTAAATGTAGCTGTACTTATGTTTGAAGAGTTATTAAATGGATGGTTACAGTTTTAATTGGCTTATATATATTTTAAATAGTGTAAATAAAATGTACACATATTTCAGGAAAGCAAATTTTTCAGTTTTTTTTTTTCACTTGTATCCAGACTCTAAAGATACATCATAATATCTTAGAGCAAAGGTTGGAGAAATCAAACACAATTTGTATTTAAACATGGAAATGTAAGGTAAGTGGAGGCTGTTGCGAAATGTACCATGTGTGTAAGAAAAGAAGCTAAAGAAAAGTTTGGCAGCTATGCTAAGTAGTCTTACCAGTTTGCTCTTAATTCTATATAGAAAAGAGACAGGCTTTTGGCTTTTGTTTAATAGTTATGTATCATTTAATAATGAATTACAGAGCCAATTAATAAGTTGTTTGCTATTGCGTAGATTTCCTTTTTTACATTCTTTCTCTTCTTTTGCTTTTGAGAATTGGAATAATGTCTGAAATACCAGTAAAGCTAATATATGAAAACAAACCAGACTGTAATTTTGTATTAACCTTTGGTTTTGAGCAACCAGTTCAAACTTTACTCTTGGATATGACATTGCCCCTCCAGCACATTGAGACCAATTAATTATCGACCCTTTAGCATTAACTACTGAGTTGAGTTCCAGTATTTCACATTAAGAACATTACTATAGGACATTCAGAACACTTTCACAGTTTGCCTGCCAGCAGAAAGGAAAAAGAAAAAAAATCCAGTGAGAGAACACCATTCCTCGTTTTGGTCTTCCAGGCTACAATTTGTGAGGGCTTTAACTTGGAGATATTAGTGTAAGATTTTTTTTTTTCTTCACCAGTGTTACCACCCAGCAGAGATCTAGAGAATAACACTGCACATCTCTCAACTTGTGGATGAAAGTTTACACTGGTGGTTCAGTGTTGTAATTTTTTTTTTTTTTTTTTTCTGGTTCTGGGGATCAAACTCACAACCTCGAGTTTGCCAGGCAGGTGCTTGTGCTGCTGAGCTATATCCTCAGTCCTTAGTGTTGTGATTTTTAAACACCTCTGTTTACTGTGTCTTTAAAATGTTAATAGCTGCTATTTACTATATCTTGTTCTCTTTCCTCGCCTCACTTGTAACCCAAATGAAAATTATTATTTCAATCAACTCTTAAGTTACTGCTTTGCCTGGAGTAAATTCCCTGGCTCTGCCTCAACACAGCTGCTCTGAAGTTACTGTTTTGTGCATGTCAAGACTAAATTGTCCTAAGCTGCATAGTCAGTGTTACCACAGCCTCCTATCCATGTCTGATAAGGAGGAGCCTTCTCTTGCAAGGAAATTTTAGTTGGGAGTCAGTAGCACTGCCATGTGAGTACTCAGGAAAGACATCTCTTTCTGGGAGCAGTTAGCAGGCTGCAACATAATTAATTGTCCTTTATCCCTTTGATAAAGGTAGTAAAGTTAAGGGCAGACATGTCTTAAAAAAAGTAACATTCACTAAAAAAGGAAAGTATTAATTTCATTTGTTGTTAGTTTCCCTGAAAAAGGTTCTGACTTTGAAGTTCATGAAAATGTTCTGTTTTTAGTTTTTTGAGATAGGGTCTCACCATGTAGTTCAGCCTGTCCTGGAATTTATGGTGATTCTTCTGCCTCAGCCTTCCAGATGCTGAGATTAGAGGCATATTCTGCCACATTCCTGGCTCCTATCAAGGTTAAAAACATGTCAAAGAAAATATTTTGTTTTTTCTGGTACTGTTTTTTTTTTTTTTTTGGTACCAGGAGTCAAACTCAGGGCCTTGTGCTTACCATTGTGCTACTGAGCTACATTGCTGGCACATGGTACTAGGTGTTGAACCCAAGGCCTTCACACTGAGCATAGCCCCACCCCTTTTTATTATTTTTTATTTTGAGACAGAACCTTGCCACATTGTCCAGATTGAGTCTAAATTTGAGATCCTCCTGCATCAGCGTCCCAAAGTACTAAATGTACTACCACACCTAATTTAAGAAAGTAATTTTTAAGTTTCTCTGTCATACACGTTTAATTGTTACTTTTTGGCTTTTTATCTCAGCCTGGTGGTACATACCTGTAATTCTAGTACTTGCAAGGCTAAGGCATTAAGATCACTGGGAATTCAAGGCCAGCTGGGGCTGCATAGTGAGTCCAGCGTAGCCTGAACTACATAGCAAGACCCTGACTCAAAAACACACAAAAAAACAATTAACTTTGACTTTTTTTGGAGGGAGATTGTTGTTGTTATTGTTTTGTTTTTTGTCTCATTATATACTCTAGTCTGGTCTTGAACTTGGTATATAATGCAGACTGGTCTCAAACTCAAGATGCTTTTCCCTGAAATGATCTTGAACTTGAACTTGACATGTTCTCATTTTTATTTATTTATTTATTTTTTTGGTACTGGGGATCAAACTCACAACCTTGTGCTGATCTCATTTTTAAATATTGCCTTACCCTCAGAAGCTTCTTCTGGAATCAAGTATATTCATGAAGTACACGTCATATTTGAAATCCTTGATGGATGGTCTCAGTGTCTGAATGTCATAAGGAAGAGATCTGCCCTTCATAGATAACCTGTTCCATTCATTATAGAAGTTCTAATTCTGTCATCTGAAGCTACAGTCAATGAAACTGATTCCCTTTTAATATCATAGACTTTAAATATTTGGTAACACTTAAGTCCCATTAGAACATCTCTTTCTGAATAAATAACCCTTTCAAGTTTTCCTTAGATGACATTTTATTTATTTATTTATTTATTTATATTTTTTGCCTTTTTGAGGCAGTGTCTCTCTATGCAGTTCAGGCTGGCCTTGAGGTCACTTTGTAGCCCAGGCTGGTCTTGAACTCGCAAAGATCCTCCTGCCTCAGCCTCCCGAGTGCTGGGATTACAGGCGTGAGCCACCACACCTGGCTCTTAGATGACATTTTAAATAAAGTTCAGGTTTTTCATCAATTTAGTCACCTGAGTTTTTTAGAGTTCCATTTCTAGATATGAAGACAGCATCTCAGATATGATTTTACCAACACAAAATATAGGGTTAAGGTTCTTGACTTTTTAAAATTCACCCTATACCATTATTCATAAAGTCTAAAGTTACATGAATTTGTGTAGTTGGTTTTTAAACATAGTTGAAAAATTTACATTTACCCCTGTAGTTATCCTGTTAGTTTTGGCTTATTATTTTAGTGTGATGGTGTTTTTTTAGCCTCTTGATCATTCCTCATATCTTTGTATGATTGATGCATTAGATAAACACAATGTTTGTGTTTTCATTTTAGGTCACTGGTAGAGCAATGTTATATATTAGTAGACCATTATGTTAAAATTAATTTACATTTTTAGGGTAAAATTCAGTTATAAATCCCACATGCTGCTTTATATCATCTAACTTTTATGTATTACCAAGTATCAAAAAGTGTTCTGTTAGCTAGGCACTGTGACACACTTAATCCTAGTGACTTGGGAGGCTGAGGCAAAAGTAGCACAAGTTTGAGGCCAGCCTGGGCAGCTTAGTGAGTCCTTGTCTCAAAGTAAAAAATAAAAAGAACTGAGAGTATAGCCCCGTAGTAGAACACTTGCCTAGCATTTGTTAGGCCCTGGGTTCAATCTTCAATACTTCAACAACAATAAAAAAGAAGTGTCCTGTAAAATACAAATGTATTTTGTTTCTGACATCCCTGAGCTTTTATGGTAGTGACCCCATTAAAAAAATACAAATTAAGTTGTATATATGGTGCTGTTTGGCCATCTGATGCTAGTGTTTATAGATCACTGCACAATTTGCCAGTTGTTCATAAAATATACTTAATTCACTTTAAAGTATACCTGGAAAATATTTCACTAGTCTGTAATTTATGTGCCTTATCTCCTTTGTCCCATATATTTTAACACTATGTGATTTTTTTCTGTTTTATTTATTTATTTATTTATTTTGGTACCAGGGATCGAACTCTTGACTGCGCGCTTTCAAGGTAGGCATTTATGCTGCTGAGCTAAATCCCCAGCCCTATTTATTTATTTATTTATTTCTAATTTAATGAAACTGGGTCTCACTGCGTAGCCCGCACTGGCCTCAAATTTGTGGCAATCCTCCTGCTTCAACCTCCAAAATTCTGGGATTAGAGGTATGTGCCACCACATTTGGCTTTTTCTTTATTTTCTTTTATTTATTTTTTGTGGTACCAGGGATTGAACTCATGACCTTGGGCTCACCAGGCAGGTGCTTACACCACTGAGCTAAATCCCTAGCCTCTTTTTTTCCATTTCAAGAACTTTGGTTCTGATTGCTTTCTTTTCTCCCTTTTTTTTTTTTTTTTTGCGGTACTGGGGATCGAACTCATGACCTCACACTTGCCAGGCAGGCGCTTATGCCACTGAGCTAAATCCCTGGCCCTCTTCCTTTATTTTTAAAAAACAAATTTGGAATGATTAACAGTGTTTATTTGTATTTGTATTTTGGAGGATTTTTGTCATTGGATGAAGTTTTATTTTGGAAACTCATTTTTTTGCAAGACACTTTATTCCATGATAATTTTTAAGACAGAAATTAAGGATTTAAATTACTGCCCATTAAGTATATTGTAGCTTCCGCATAATACTGACTTTTGATTTGGAATAAAAACTTCCACCAACTGTAAATACACATGTGTATTTACTGTTTCTAGTAGTAGCTTGTTGGTACAGTGGTCTGACTTTCACATGCTGTGTGCTGGAGGTGAAATGGTGCCACAAACCCAGCAGAGCATCAGCAGATGTCTCTAGGGAATAAAAATTTTATAATGGCAGCCAACAACTTTCCTGCATGTTAATTTTAGACCTGACAGTTGAATTTATGTTTGAGCAATTTTAGCTGATAAATGCATTTTTAAAACACCTTCCTCTTTTGGGGTTTTAATTTTTACTTTCATTTTTAAAAACTGCAAGTTGTGGACTGGAAAAGTTTGCCCAATTAAAGTAGCACACTATTATACTGGCACAAGATGCATTTTGTAAAGTCCATATACCTTCTCATCCTTTTGAGACTTAGTTATGAATTCTTCCAGAAGGTAGAAAAATAGACTTGATAACATCTCAAGGTCCTTTCTAGTCCAAACATTCATAAATAGAAGCTCAGATCAAGGAACTTACTATTGAAGAATCAGGAAGAAAAATAGACTGTAAAGAAAATGAAATGGTTTTACTGACAAGGTATAGATGGATAAACATCAGGAATATAAATGTTGAGAAATAATAACTCCTTTGAACGAAAAACAAAATAAAAAAACAGAAACAAGTATTTTGCATTGGGATTATTTCTTGTCTTAAAATATTTTATCATGATATCTTTTCTTGAGCGTTTCCTTGGACACTTTATGAAAGAATGTTTGTGGTTTTATTTTTCTTTTAAATCATAGTATATTTCAATTCTTTTCTTTTTTTGTTTGTTCTTTTGTTTAGATTTTTAATTTTTCTTTCTTTCATTTGGTTCTCTAAATAATGTCCTGAGTGTGTACAGTTGAAGCAATATTCAGTTCAATTTTGAAAGTAAATATTTGTTCTATCGCTTCCTTAGTAAAAAGGAGGAGTGTTAAAATTTAGGAACAGTTGTATGAAAAGATAAACTTTTTATTTAGTTCCTAAAACTTTGTAGGCTTACATTTAGGAAAGGTTCCTAACTAAACCAAAGATGAGTTAGTACATAGTAGTGGTCTTGGGAAGTCTTAAGTGTTTACAACAAAACTCTTAATTGTAAACTCAAAACTTTATTAGCTCTTTCTCATCTTTTGGTAATTGTAATTCTAAATATTCTCATACATTTGAAACTAGACTCTAAAAAGTTTCTTTTTTTTATTGAATACTGCATTCTTTCTTAATAAGTATCAGTTTATAAAAGTCTAATGGGAGCCAAGGTTTAGCTTAAAAAGTTATTTTGTGAGCTTGTGGCTTAGGCCTCTGTGTTAGCTCTTCTTCCATAGCCACAACTTCTCACAAACCCCAGCTTGGTTTCTTTGGTTCCCTAAAGAAATTGCCTGCTGTTATCCTCTTACCTGGTAGAGCACTTTTGAAGTACATAGGGAAGGGTTACATGCTAAATTGGTCATTAATTCATTCAGACAGGGTCTCACTCTTTAGGCTGGCCTCGAACTCACTGTGTAGCTGGTGTTGAATTTGTGACAATCCTCCTGCCTCAGCCTCCCAAGTGCTGGATTAACAGCAGTATACCACCATGAGCAGCTCAAATTTTATTTTAGACTTAAAACTTGCTATGCAGAAGGAAAAAAAGAGATCTTTTAGATTTGAAAACGAGGAAGAGTTGTAGTTCAGTGATAAAGCATGTACTCAGCATGTTCAAGGCCCTGAGTTCTGTCCCCAACACACATATCCACCCCAGTTTTCTTAAAATAAGAATATGCTTGAAAATATGTTTGTTTGTTTATTTATTTATTTATTGTAGTACTGGGAATTGATCCCAGTACCTTCAAACCACACTACATACTTATTTTTATTTACTTTTTTGTTTTTTATTTTTTTGTGGTATCAGGGATTGAACTCACAACCTCGTGCTTGCCAGGCAGGCATTTACACTGCTGAGCCAAATCCCTAACCCTTTATTTTTATTTTGCGACAAGCATGTTCCTTTTTTCTCTTTCTGCATCTGTCTCTCCCTTTCTCTCTAGTACTCAGGAATGAACCCAGAACTTCAGACTGAGTTGTATTCCTAGCCTTTTTTTAAAGTTTTGAGATAAAGTCTTGCTAAGTCACTGAGATGCCTCAGCTTGAATTTGAGATCCTCTTGGCTCAGCCTCCCACAGTGCTGGGATTAGGCATGTGCCACCATTCCTGGCTAAGTGATTTATTATTATATACAATAACTGTAAATTGTTTATGTCTGCACTAAGTTTCTTCTTAAAGTTTATGGAAGCTTGGATAACACTATGTTGGGTTTGTTTTAATATATTTCTAGTACCAACATGGCACATATAGCACATTTTATTTTTAAAAAAGTTTTGTTCAAGGCTGGGCATGGAGGTACATTCCTATAATCAGCATTCTGGAAGGCTGAGACAGGAGAATCACAAGTTCAAATTTAGCCTGGGAAATTTAGTGAATTAACAAGACCCTATCTAAATAAATAGAGTGAGGATGTGGCTCAGTGCAAGTGCTCTGGGTTCAGTGGCCACTCCTACAAAACAAAAACAAA
Organism: Hydrochoerus hydrochaeris; assembly: GCA_004027455.1. NCBI lineage: Eukaryota > Metazoa > Chordata > Mammalia > Rodentia > Hydrochaeridae > Hydrochoerus > Hydrochoerus hydrochaeris. Next base: position 313,646 of record PVLA01000711.1, read on the forward strand.
AATTTAGCTTCAAGCAGGAGTTTGTTAGCCAGGTTATGCCTGTAATCCTAGTACTCTGGAAAGTTGAAGCAGGAGAATTGCAAATTTAAACCCATCCTGGGCAATTTAGTGAAAATAGCAAGCCTCTGACTCAAAAAATAAATGAGGGAGGGAGTGTGTATGTAGCTTAGTGTAATGTCTATGGGTTAAAAAAGAAAAACAACAACAACAGTAATTTGCTAATATTTTTGTACTGCTGTGTTTGAGACTGGTGAGCATCAATTAGTGAGTGTTAGAATATCCCCAAATAGATCACTGTGTTGCAAATGTTTTGGGCAGATTGAGAAAATAGATCTTTTCCCCCATGTTTGTCATTGTGAGATACTGTAGCTTCTTCCTGCCAAGAACCACATTCACCCTGAGGTTTTAATATTACATTGTCAAGTTGGTTGTTGTTTGTAGTCTAAGACCATGAGGATTTAAAATTAATTTATGGTTAATTGGGTGTGGATTTTTTGGTTTTTGGCTTTTTGTTGTTATTGGAGTCCTGAGGTGCTGTATCAGAGTTACAACCCCAGACCCTTGCCCTCCCTTTTTTTGAGTCAAGGTCTGAGTTGCCCAGAATGGTCTTGAATTTGGGATCCTTTTGCCTTAGCCTCCCAGAGTACTATGGATGTATGCCATAACGCCTAGCAGCTTTATTGTTTTAGGAGTCATACTTTCTTTATCTAAAATGAGCAGAAAGAAATAAAGTAAAATACTCTTGTTTGTTTGTTTGTTTTGCTTTATTTTGTTGTACTGGGAATTGAATCCAGAGCCTTGTGCATGGTTGGCAAGTACTCCACAACTGAGGTTTTCTTTTCTTTTCTTTTTTTTTTTTGTACCAGGGATTGAACTCACAAACTCGCACTTGCCAGGCAGGCACCTAAGCCACTGAGCTAAATCCCTGGCCAACTGAGGTTTTCTTAAAATTTTGAGAAAGGGTTGCTATAAATTGCTCAAGCTGGCCTCAAACCTGCAATTTTCCTGTCTCAGCCTCCCCAGTAACTGAGATTAACATAGTATGCCATGATGCCTGGCTTGTTTTGATTTTTTGGTTGACAACCTGCTAGTTTCTGGGACTTTTTTCACTTCTAGAATGCACATTGAGGGAGCTGGGAGTGTAGTTCAGTGGTAAAGCACTTGCCCGGCATTTATTTATTTATTTATTTATTTATTTATTTATTTATTTTTGTGCCAGGGATCAAACTCATGACTTAGTGCTTGCTGGGGAGGCGCTTAGGCCACTGAGCTAATTCCCCAGTCCCGTGCCCAGAATTCTTAAGGTTTTGGGTTTGAACCTTAGCACTGACTGCAAAAATAAATAAATAAAGAATATGAAGCCAAACTGTGTGTGTGTGTGTGTGTGTGTGTGTGTGTGCGCGCGCGCGTGTGTGTGGGCATGTGTTATGGTACTGGGAATTGAATCCAAGGTCTTCATGCTGACCTACCTCCCCAGCCCTTTTTTATTTTTTTTATTTTAGGGGGACCTCATCTTGTTAATTTACTTAAATGTTCAGTCTGGCTCAAGTTTGCAATCCTCCTGCCTCAGCCTGCCAGAGTGCTGGGATTATAGGTGTACTCAACCAAGCCCTGTTTAGATAGGTATATTTTCTATAGTTATTTCTTTGTTTACTTGTTAATTTAGTAGGTGTACTTCTTTGCTTTTGCTTTATTAACCCTCCTGGGGATAACTCAAAGTAGTTCCTTGAATCTTCAAAAACATTAGAAAACTTTTAAAAACTTCTTGTCAAGAGGTCTGTATATAAAGTTGTTTCCAGATAAATTCTAAGCTTTGGCCATGTGTTGCTTGTGGTTCAGCCAGATTTTCATGCACATCTGTTTTCAGTGATTTGCTACAAAACTATTTGGTCTGTTTAGCCGGTCTTTCTTTGAAACCCATCCTTATATGTCTAAGCCCGAACTCCAGAAATTAATTTCAGCCTTTTGTTTGATCAATCTATCTAGGTACTCTATTGTTCTTACAGATTTGGGGGGGGGGGTACTGGGGATTGAACTCACAACCTTGCACTTGCCAGGCAGGCACTTGTGCCACTGAGCTAAACCTCTGGCCCTGTTATTAATAGATTTTAAAGCTGTGGATCCCCAACTTTTTTTTTTAATCTCATTACCTTCCTCTTTATACTCTTAAATATCATTGAGGATGCTATTAAAGCTTTTTATTTATCTGAGTTATATCTGTTAATATTTAGTACATTAGAAATTTAAAAAGGAAGTTTAAAAATATTCATTTTAAAATAATAGCAAACTTATTACATGTTAACATAAAAAACTATCTGTGCTTTCAAAAAATATTAGAGGAAAGAGCTTCAAATCTCTTTAATGTCTGGCTTAACAGAAAACAGCTGGTTTCTCATAGTTGCTTCTGCATTCAATCTGCTAAGATATGTTGTTTTTGTATAAATATATGAAGAGAACAGGGGTCACAGAAAAAAGAAAGATTGTTTTCAGATAATTGTACTTAGTCTCTTTTGATACAATACCAGGATTTGTAAAGGGATAGTTTCTTAAAGATTAGCTGTAGTATACATTTGAAACCACATCTGTGAACTTTTAGTACTCTTACATTAAAATGAATTGGTCTGTCTTGCTCTTTCTCTTTAAATAGATCTTTTACTCATGAGTGATTTTAACCCCCATGAACACTCTGAAAAGATCTCAGAGATCTTTGGGATCTCTGCAGCTCAGTTTGAGAACTACTGCCTTACAGGATCAAACTTGAAAAATGCAGATGTTTTCCACATTTAAGAAATTACAACCTTCCCAGTCTTTTACTGCTTCTCAAAGAGTGGGCCACTGATCATTTGCATCAGAATTGCATCTGTTTGTTTGTTTTTGTTTTTAATTGAAATTGTAAATTTTTGGGGCCCTGTGACAAAAGAATCCAAGAAACCTAGGAATCTAATTTTACAAGGTACCAGGTCAATATGCAAAATTTGAGAATTATTAAGCTAGTTTATTTTTAAAAATCTAATTTCATCCCCCAAGCTAAATCTGATCACTATGTATATACTTGAATAAATGAATTTATTAAGGATTAGCATATAAATTCTGACATTTTTCATAATTAAACTATCATAAATAGCTACATATTTTGATAGCTATCGTGTATACAAGGAGTTAGCAGAATATGATCAGATAATAAATGTTACACTGTGTAGACATGAAATCTCTTGTACCTACCCAGCTCTGCTATTCTAACACAAAAGTAGCCACAACTAATACATAAAGGAATAAGCATGGATATATTCTACTATAACTTTATTTACAGATGCTAAAATTGAATTTCATTAATTTTAATGTCACAAAATATTGTTTTCTGACCTTTTTACCCATTTAAAAATGGAAGCCAGGGCTGGGTATATAGCTTAGCAGTAAAGTGCCTGCTTGGCAAACACAAAGTCCTGAGTTTGATTCCCAGTACAAAAAAAAAAGGTAAACCAGCCAGAATGATGTACACCTATAATCCCAGCATTTGGGAGGCTGAGGCAGGAGGATCATAGTGAGATCAAGGCCACCCTGAACTGCATAGTGAAACACTGTCTCAAAAAACAAACAACTAAAAACATAACAGATGCTGGGTATGGTGGCACTTGCCTGTAATCCCAGCTCCTCAAGGAGTTTAAGGATCCTAGGTGAAGACCAGCTTGGTCAATTTAATGAGACCTTGTTTCAGAAAAATAAAATAAGGCTAGGATATAGTTCAGTTCTAGAGCATTTGCCTAGCATACCTGAGGCCCTGGTTTCAATTCCCTGTATAACAATCAGTCAATCAGCCGGGTGCCCGGTGGCTCACACCTGTAATCCCAGCACTTGGGAGGCAGAGGCAGGAGGATCATTGTGAGTTTGAGACCAGCCTGGGCTACGAAGTGAGCTCAAGGCCAGCCTGAACTACATAGCAAGACTGTCTCAAAAAGACAAGACAAAAAAACAAAACCCAATCAATCAATGAATGTATTCTTCACTTGTAGGCCACACAAATTAGGTCTCAGACTGAATTTCACCTGTGAACTGAAGTTTGCCGAACCTTGATACATAACTAGAATTTTGAAATAATTTTTTTCTGGTACTGGAAATTGAATACAATTTAAAAATAATTATAAAGTATGCTTGATGCTAAAACTATGAACATTACAGCATACTCCTTAATCCATGGTTTTGCTTTTTGCAGTTTCAGTTACTCTCATCAAGTGTTTTCCAGGAATACTATATTAAGTGAAACTTTTCAGAAATAAACAATTCATAAGTTTTAAGTTGCGCACTGTTCTGAATAGCATGATGAAATCTGGTGCTGTCCCACTCCTTCCCACCCAGAACCCTGGCACTGAATCATCCTATTGTTCAGCCAATCCACGAATCCATTCTATATATTGACTATGAGTCACTCAAAGTAGCCCTCTCACAAACTGAGGTAATGTATGCTAAACTATTGTGATGCTGAATAATGCAATGGAAAATTAATCCAAAATTTACAAACAGAAATTTCAGTTCCTAAATAATCTATTTTCTAGCAAAACATGAGTCTGCTTTGTTTTCTAAGATTCATATAACTAGCAGTATAATCTTATAGTTTATATGTTTACTGGGATCTCTTCCTTAGTGAAGGCAATTTTAAATGTAATGCAAATCAGAACAACACTGAGTATCCTATGGAGAATAAAATGTTGAGACTGCTATGGTAAAGAGCTTCACTGTTTGTACTCTTTGCTTAGCAGCAGCTAAATTACAATCTGAAACGATAGATACCCCAAGATACATAGATAGTTTTTGTTGTTGTATGAAGTATGTAGTTTAGGCTGGCCTCAAACTCACTGTGTAGCCCAGGCCAGCTTTGAAGTCATGGTATTCCTCCTGCCTCAGCCTCCCAAGTGCTGGGATTACAGGTATATAAATTATATTTTTAGAAGAGAACTGTTTACATATAATTTATTTCTTTTCAATACCATAAAGGAATGGAAGCTGTAGAGCTCTGTTTAGATACCTGTCTACATTTTTTAGCTTGTCTGCAGATGAACCAAATGGCAGTCAGTACCTGCTAAGCTTGGTGTCAATGCTCTTTATTCTTTTTTATGACAAGTGATTGAGATAGCTTCAAACTGCTTATTATTATTATTACCATTTATTTTTATTTTATTTACTTATTTGTCTTTTTGAGACAGTTTTGTTTTGTTTTGTTTTTTGTTTTGTTTGGTACCAGGGATCAAACTCATAACCTTGAGAGACAGTATTTCAATATGCAATTTTAGGCTGACCTTGAACTCACTTTGTAGCCCAGGCTGGCCTCAGACTCAGAGCAGTCCCCCTATGTCAGCCTCCCAAGTGCTGGGATTATAGGCATTTGCCATCAAATCCAGCCTTATTACCATTTAGTATTACTATCAATAATACTTTGTCAGGGAGCTTTCATGGCATTCTGAAAATGGGTCCTTAAAGGTAGCAAAGGAGAAACTTTTTTTAATGGTAGTGGAGAATGAACCAAGGCACTTTCAAACTGAGCTATATTTCTAACCCTTTATTTTTTTGAGATAAGGTCTTGGTAAATTGCCCAGGGTGGGCTCCAACTTGCTATCCTTCTGCCTCAGCCTCAGTGAAGAGGAACTATCTTAAATTTTTTAATTTAACCTGTATATCAATCAAAGCTTATATTTCTACTGTGTCTGTTTTCTTTTGTTTTGGTATTGGGGATCCAACTCATGACCTTGAGCTTTCCAGGCAGGTGCTTATGCAGCAGAGCTAAATCCCCAGCCCTTTTTTTTTCTTTTTTTCTTTCTTTCTTTCCAGTCTTTTTTTCCCTTTTAAAAAAAATGTTTAAAATTTTATTTCAAAGAGGGTAAAATTAAACATAACAAAACAGATCATAAGAAAACAATGTAAGAAATATAGATTTCAAAGCAAGAGAACAGATCTTCACTGTCTATCAAATTGTCTCTTGTTTTCTTCCAAATAGCTGTCCATATCTTCATATATAATGAATTCATACAAAACAAAATAGTATTAAACGGATCAGAACAGGATGATGAAGGCATTTTAGGTCTTCAAAACCAGACAATAGGGAAGTCAACAATGGCTGCTATAATGTCTCTCGTTCTCTTCAAAATAGCTGTCCATACCTTCATGTATGTTGAAATAAAAGTCAGATCCCCAAAATTCAAAGACCGAATCCAAAAATGGTCATCTGAGATGAATACACAGTTCTCAAGTGAAGAAATACAAATGGCAAATAAATACATGAAAAATGTTCAGCATCATTGGTCATTAAGAGAAATGCAAATTAAAACAACACTGAAATTCTATCTCACTCCAGAAAGAATGGCCAGGATAAAGAAAACTATGCAACCACTGTGGAGGTCAGTCTGGAGATTCCTCAAAAAGCTGGGATTGGAAGTCCCATTTGACCCAGCTATTCCACTTCTGAGCATATTCCTAGAAGAACTGAAAACATCATACCACAGTGGTATATGTACACCCATGTTTATAGCAGCACAATTTGTAATAGCTAAATCTTGGAAACAACCTAAATGCCCATCAGCTGAGGAATGGATAAAAAAGATGTGGTATTTTTATACAATGGAGTACTACTCAACTATAAAGAATGATCACACTGAGATATTTATAAGTAAATCCATGCAACTCATAAGTGAAATAAATCAAACTCACATGTGTAAATACTGTATAGTCTCCCTAGTGTAAGAAATGGTAAGAGTAGATAAGATATAAAAAACTCAATAAATACAGTGAAAGGATAATCATGTGCTTAAAGGGGAAAAAATAATATCTCAGGGGAAATGAGGAAAGAGAAAAAGGAAGGGTAAAGAAAAAATATCTAAAATTATATAAACACATTTAGGATAGCTAAGATGATTGTGCTACAAATTCTATAAGTTCTTGGAACAAAATAGTTAACATTCATAGGATTGGAACAATTGTGCATATTATTGTATGGTGATCTGAGGAACTCTTGAAGATTGTTATGTAAAATAACAACTCTAGTTATGCTCATACCACCTTGTTTTGAAGGCCTATATTGTCAGTGTTCTGGCCTCTTTGCTGTTGTTTATTTCTTTTTTATATTGTGTTTTTCTAGGAATTTGTATTGTTTTGTTTTGTTTTGTTTTCCCCTTTAATACAGAAAGGATAGGTATAACATGTAGAGACTCATGCAGGTGTAGAACTTCTCCTAAACAGTTTATGAGAATGGATTATATAATGCATGATGAAATGAACAGCTACTTTGAAGAAAAAGAGACACTAAGGTACCCAATGCTGATTCCGTAGCATCATGATGTGAAAATCAACAATACTATTACTCTTTGTTCAGAGTGATTTTAGTCTGTTTTGTATTTTTCAATCTTTTTGAGACAGGGTTTCACAATGCAGTTTAGACTGGCCTCACAGCAATCCTCCCGTGTTAGCCTCCCAAGTGTGCATCACCATGCCTGGCTTCATGTCTGTTTTCTGTGTGAGACTGTTTTTATAATTTTAGAAAACATTCCCACCCACACCTCCACTCCCATGGTACTAGGGATTGAGTCCAGGGTCTTTGGACTGAGCCATATCCCTATCCCTTTTTATTTTTGTTCTGAGACAAGATCTTGCTAGAGTGTGGAGCTCTGGCCTCCAACACATGATCCTCCTATTTCAGCCTCCTCATTTAGTTGTTTGCTTCTTTATAGTTGGATATACAAGTTTATATCATTTCATGTAATATATAGCATATTCTCATGTCATTAAATGATTTTTTAAAAATTAAATAGCTTTCAAAATGTTATTCTTAACTTCTTAAATGTAGTCTGTTGTGAGGCAATCTTTATACTTATCCATTCTTAAATAATTTAATTCCTGTTTATTTGATTACCCATATGACTGTGATGAACATTTTAATATATAAAGGATCCGTTTTTTGGTTTTATCCTTAGAATAGAATCCTAAAAGAACAATTTGTTCAGAGGGCATAAAACATTTTAAAATACTTAATGTAAGTATTGGCAAACTACTTTTCACAAGGATTGTCCAACAGTGTTCTCCTTAAAGTACTGTATAAAGATGCTGCATATTTGATTGGCATTCACTTGTACTGGAACATATCTTTTTAGGTTTGTTTTATTTTATTTATTTATTTATGTGGTGTTTTTATACAATGGAGTACTACTCAGCCATAAAGAATGATCACATTGAGATATTTATAAGTACATGGATGCAACTTGAGACCATAAAGAATGATCTGCACTTGTCAGACAGGCACTGTGCTGCTGAGCTGTATCCCTTGCCCTGGAATATATATTTTAATAGCTCTGACCAGTATTTCATTAAGGGTTCAGTTGAGGTTTAACTTGTTAGATATCCCCCTTAGCTCTCTTAGCAAAAACTGTAGGACTTCCTTTATGTTATTTGGGTGATAAGAAGAACATAAGGTTGATTGGTGTAATCATATAGATACATTGGTTGGCACAAAATAGGCATAAATATGTATTTAAAATATGTCTTTAAAATGTGTGTAATCTTAAATGCATGAATACCTGCATAGCAATTCTTTTGTGGACCTAGCAATTTTCCTCAAATACTTTCAAGTGCAAAAATGAGTATTGACTTTAAATATTTACTAATTATTAAATCACTAAATATTTACTGAACATCTACTGTATTGTAAGAAGAAAAACTTACTGAAGTTTTTATCCAGATCTCTATATATTCTATTCCATTCTCCTTTTGATAACAGGTAATATAGTCATTTATATTTTAGTCATGAAACAAAAATAGCTCTTTTCAGCTGGGGATTTAGCTCAGTGGCATAAGCACCTGTCTGGCAAGCACAAGCTCGTGAGTTCAATCCCTGGTTCCTCTTTTCTAGTTACTAACATATTATCATTTCTTTGATAGCAGTTATCTTGCTATTATCTAAATGTGTTTTGTTTATTTGTTTATTTTCTCTTTAGAATGTAAGTAAACTATGAGGGCAGAAACCTTGTCTATCATTTATTTATTTATTGTCTCATTTATTATTGAATTGCTTAGTCCCAAAGCATATGGTAGATTCTAAATAAAATATTTAAATTAATGAATTTAAATTGACCAAATGTGCATGATTGAAAACGTAATTAATAATTTCAGCCTTCCTATTAAATATTATACTAATACTGTTAACGTCTCTTTTTGGTACTCTTGTATAGATAAGATACTCTGGAATTGGTAGCAAAAGAATTTGATAAATGACCATAGATGCTAAGAGAGATAGTAAGGAATCTAAATAATATATATATACTGATCAACCTCCGACTAATTAAACCGTTAAATTATGCCCTCTCTCTTACTACTTACCTGACTTCTTTCTTTTTCTTTTTTTTTGCCTTTTTTGAGACAAGGTCTCATAATGCAGTTCAGGCTGGCCTTGAGCTCACTTTGTAACCCAGGCTGGTCTGGAATTCACAATGATCTTCCTGCCTCCACCTCCCAAGTGCTAGGATTAACAAGGTGCACCACCACACCCAGTCTGGCTTCTTTCATATCAAATGAGTAAAAGATTTTTTGGTGTTTTTTTGTTTGTTTTTTGTTAAGCTCTATTGTCTTTTTTTTTAAATGTCCACTTTTTTTGGCACTTAATAGTTCCTTTGTAATGTCTTTTGAATGAATGAATGAATGACAGGAAGTATAATCCCATTCTAGATTTCCGTTAATCTTTAATATTTATAATGCATATGTCTTCCTCATTTTTTGTTCCTAGCAACATTTACTTTTTGTTATTAGGGACTTAAGAACAGAACCCATCACTGGGTCTATACATGACTTTAACTCCTTACTTAAAGTTAAAAAAAAAAAAAAAAGTAAAATTAAAAGAGTTGGGTGTATGGCTACCACCCTGAATGCACCTAATCTCATTTAATTCCTTACTTACAATTGGGTCATCTTTTTAACAACAGTGGGTTACTAGAGAAATGATCACATCATAATCAGGTCCAGAGAATTAATTTTGTAACCTTCAGTGACACATTTCATCTTTATTTTATTTTAAAAAATCAATGTATTACAGAGAAAGAGGGAGAGAATGTTTTCTTACTTGTACATTGATCAGTTTTAGGATCTACCTCTGGCTCTGACACAACTATTTAGCATAGACTTTTTGAAATTACCTCAATTGTTAAGAATCATTCTCCAAACATTGCATTTTCTTAACTTCACTCCTAGCATTCAGATAACTTTTTCTTTTATGTAATTCCTAATTTTTGTCATTTATGCATTCTGGTTCCTTTCAAAGCATGAACCTTTTTCCTTATCTGACTCTGACCTTTATGACAGAGCCTTTTAATGTACCTTTATTTTCCTGTTGTAAGATCCTTACTTACCTTGGCAATGCCTCTTAATGTATGTATCCCTCTTCTGTCATTTATTGTTTAGTTTTATAAAATGCTTGTGTTTCATGCTGAAGAATAGATCGAGGAGACAACACACTGTGAACCCAGACACATGATCTACTTGTCAAGCAGTAGAGTTGCAAATGACCTGTGAGTTAAATTCTAGTGAGTGATGGCATCATTATTCAAGATTTCACTTTTTGTCTCTTCTGTTTATCCTGCAGAAATGTGTTTTTTGTTTTTGAGAGTGTCATTTTGACCTCTTATAATTAATAATTTGAGTGTCAGATAGAATAGCTGTGTGTAGCATTTGCTGAGAATGAAGGTGAATTTATATATATATATATATATATATATATATATATATATATGTATACACACACACACACACATACATACATACACACACATACATACATACATACATACATACATACACTAGCTGGCTGTTTTTTAAATGGGGATTCAGATCATCCTTATAATTGTTAAATACTTAAATTTTCTTTAAAGCAAAAATGATGGAAATAACAAAGGGCAGTAGATTGAGGGAATGATTTAAGAATAGCTCTGGGTATTTAAGAAAGAAAGCCTTCTTCCTCCCATTGTGATCTCCCTTTGGTGAAAATGATAAAACAAAGGCTGGCAAACTGGGAAGGAAGCAGGAAATCCTAGTTAGTGACTGTCAGTTGAACATTTAAGAGAAATGAAAATGCTTACTTGTTTTAGATTTTAATGTTTTTTCTTTTTTTCTTTATCCCTTTTTTCTTTCCTTTTTTTTTTTTTTCTCAAAGACCGATTCGTTATCCCTAAATCCTGCTAAATATGCCATTAAATAAAATTTTGAAGCCATATATTATCATGTGATTGTGTAAAGCGAAGTTTGTGGTTTGAGGGAAACCATTCTAGAATTTATTTAATCACTCCCAAAGCCAGCATTGTACCCCTTCTCTTCCAAGATCCTTTCTTCTCCCTGCATAAGCAGGAAAATGAAAATAGCCCCAAACAACAAAACCTAGGTAAAAGTAAGGAATTCTGCCTGGTATTTGCATTCTATCTATCTACTACCCTAGCCCTTGTTGTTTACTTCCTGACTGAAACTACATTAGAGGACCTTTTTGAAATAAAATTCTAATTTTGTGATTATATTAGGAAAATAAGTTCTGGGACTAAAAACCAGAATTATGTCTAGTACAACAGTTAGGAATTTTTCCAGAGATAAATTGCTTTCCAAAAATGATCTGAGTTTTCAGCCTTAATAGCCCTGTTCTTCATTTTTATTTGCCTTTATTTATTTGTATTTTTTATACTATGTTATGGTTTTAGAAATTGCTAAAAAAAAATCATTATGTATTTAAAACAAACAAACAAACAAACAAACCAGAAAAGCCCTTTGCCTTGGGGCTGTGTGAAGAAAAATGAAGGTCTCATTTCCTAGTACCCAATCATCAGCTTGAGCTGGCCTCTCCCAGGAACAGAATTTATTGAAGCAATTTATCCTGGCTAAATGTGATATAAATCTGTGTACACGTATGTACATACAGAGTCTCTTCCATTACAGCAGTGCTGCAGCATCAGTTTCCTTCATAGTTAGACCATGTTCCTATCACATTGAAAGATGAGCCAAGAAGTCTTTTCTATTTTATTGTACACCCCACTATTTTAAACACCGATTAGTTGTGGAATTACTGATTAGACAACCAGAAATACTGCTTTCTAACCCCAGAGTGACTCCTCAGAGAGTAGGAGAGATGTTACCTGCCTATCTTCTTCATTTTGAGCATGATTTTCTGATTACTACATTCATTCTAGAATGTTAATTTTTTATTTTAATGTAAGCCTAACTCTGTCTCACCAGAGAGTTGGGTTTATCTCCTGCATGAATTTGAAATTTGGTTAGAGTTCTAAATAAAATAATTTCTTTCTTATCTCTCCTTGTTCACATTCTTTTGTATACCTTTCTCTCATGGATGGATTTTTGAAAATATTCTCAAGGAGCTTATTTTATTAAAGATCTTTTTTATACCTCAACCCATTTTCTTTTCCACCCTTCTACACTTGATCTTAGCCAAAAGGCCGAGAAGCAATTTTTTCCACCCTTCTAAAATACTTTTTATCTTTTTGGAATATTTTTACTGTGATTTGCATTTCTAATCCTTATTCCTCTTCATTTCTATTTTTATTCCTAGTTGGAAAATGAGAAATTTTCCAACACATCCAAATTAGAATTACTGTTCTTTGACAAAGAATTTCCATCAACATTTCAAGAGTTTATCCTGAATAATTTTTAAAAATGTATAAATTCTGTGAAATTCTTCAGAGAAATAGAAGGGATGGATGGTGATGCCTTTTAGTGCCATTTCTTTTATCCCCTGCAGCAGCACACATCTGTTGGCTGCAGCACAGCAGCCCAAGAACTCTGGCCGAGAGCAGCACAAACAGCCGGAACATATTCACTCAGTAAACCCCCAAAGAGTCGACATTTGTTTTATTGCTGCTTTTAAAAACCTAGCCATAAATAGAATCTGAGGGGGGGAAGGGCACCGATATTTCTCCATTTGCCACAGAGACGATTGGTGGGGGGAGGAGGAGGCTCCCAGTGGAGAGAGAAGGTTTTTATTTTTATTTTTTTATTAATGAAAATCATTTCCCATGTAGCCCAATAGAATGGGTGCTTTGTTTTCTTTGGCAATAATCTGGGATAAACGACCCTTGCCAACAGTCTCATAGTTTATACACTAGGGAGCCAGATTATGGCCCTGTAAAATGGAGCACCCCTCCTATAATCCCTTAATTAATTAAATGACAAATTTTGGTCTTCTCTAGTTCAGAAAATATGGCTTCCGCATCGAGCGTTCAGTGGATTTATTGACATAGCGAACTGCATTGGTCGTAGTTCAGCTGATTAGAGAAGTGTGTTACATACTGTAATAGAAAGAGGAAAAATCTAGCAAAGATTTTAAATTCCTTGACTATTTAAGTCTAATTTTTTCAAATTAAAAGTTTCAATTGAGGAACAATAGGTCATATGACACCTGTCTAATGACTCTCCCCAAAGTAGCCTGTGTTAATAGCTTTGATAGATGGCATTCTCAGAACACCTGTTTCTAGGCTTGATATTTTTGAAGCACATTTTTTTGCTTCAGCGTATTTAACATAACTTTTCCCTTACCTCCCCCTCCTTAGCTTTGCTCTGCTATATGAAATATGGGAGACGACAGACCGTTTGTGTGCAATGCCCCAGGCTGTGGACAGGTATGTTTACAATATACTTTATTGTGAATGTCTCGTTGTGAATCAAAGTGGCTGTTTTATCACTAAGGCAAAGAGTTTAAAGCCGGTATTTTACGTGATCACTGGAGGTAATCAGATCAGAGGATTTGCAGTGTGTAAATCCAAGTTATGAGAAAGTGTAGGCACTCTACCATAATGAAATCTGCCTTACTGTCTTCCATATTGTTATTCGACTGGTGTTTGTTTTCCAGCACAGTGTTGAAGAATACATGTTGCTCTCACATCTTCCTAAACCTATCCATCTAATAAAAGCAAGTTGAGAAATAATCTTTTCCTCAACCTTTATGGTTGTAAAAATCTGCTTAATATATTTGGAAAGACAGTTGATAATGTACCCATTCATTGTGGACCCCTGGCTTTATAGTCTATTTGGATTTTTTAAATTAAAAAAGTATTTCTTTTGACTGTTGGTTCAGAGAATTATTCTAACAGCTCAGGCAGATATCTGAACATAGAACCTGAGACCTCAGAGCATTACATAAACATTTCCCCTGCCTGATGCTATGAAATGCATTGTTCTCTGTGTTAACTGCCACATAATTGTTTGCATATCTATCTGTGTGTGTGTGTGTGTGTGTGTGTGTGTGTGTGTGTGTGTGAGAGAGAGAGAGAGAGATTTTTGGGTCATGCTTTCTTAATAAAGTAATTTTATTGAAATTGTCTTTTTTTGGTTATAGTATTAGTTCTTTTTCATAGACCTTCTCCAAAATGTTCCACAAAGAATGAAAAAAGAAATACAAAAAATTTTTATCTGTCTTCATTAATTCATTTTATAACCTGAAGGGTGACTTTCTGTTCAGTTAGAAATATGTCATGTGACTGTCCAGTGACACTTACTGGTGGTATATGAGATTGCAGACTAGTTCTATTAAACATTGTAAATACTTAGACAAAAAAGAAGAGCTAAATTCTAGAGATTCCTAAGAATCAGAGTTTGAGAGGTAGATTAGATGGGAATGGTGACAAGGAATGGACAGAAGATTTTAAATTTCAATAAATTATGAATATTTCAGAAAAGACACTAAAATATTCATTGTATTCTGCAGTTTTCAGTGTCCTATGGTATATTTCCTTCATTTTGTTTTGTTTTGTGTTTTGCATTTTGAGACAGGATTTCACTATGTAGTTCAGATTGGCATTGAACTCACTTTGTAGCCCAGGCTGATCTCCAACTCACAGCAATCGTCCTGCTTCAGCCTCCCAAATGCTGGGATTATAGTTGTGTACCACCATGCTGTCCTTGTCAAAGTTTTGAACTTTAAACTGTTTTTGACTGCTTATTTTTCTCACTCTTGGTTGCTTGCTTGCTTTCTTTCTTTCTTTCCTTCCTTCTTTCTTCCTTCCTTCCTTCCTTCCTTCCTTTCTCCCTTTCTCTCTCTGTCTCTCTTGCCCTCCTTCTCTTTCTTTATTTATCTTTTTTCTTTCTAATAGGGGTCAATTGGGAAGATAGGGTAAATTTCTCTCACTTTTCAAACAATTTTATTAAGGTATGCTTCTAAAAATCATTTCTCTAGATTTTCATATGTGAATTTAATAATGCTGTTCACCAGGACTCCCATAGCCAATACCTGATACCCTTCACTTATCTACTTGAAAAATCTTTATTTTTCAGTTGAAGGTATTCTTCTCATACTTACTATGTATTTCTTCATTTATTGCTTAAGCTACTCAATCTCTGTACTCCTCTTATATGTTGTATGCTTAAACCACCCAAACACAAGACTTCTCAAAGAAACAAAAAAAGGTTGATAAAACTGAGGAATACACAAGTAAAGCATATTTTAAGCTCTCTGAGAAATATATAAATAGCATCTCTTTAGGCTGTCTTGTCAGAAAAGAATAGTAGTAGTCACTGAAATTTGTTTCCTTATTTCTGTTTTGCCCTTTTAAAAAGGTTTTTTTTTTTTTTCTTTTTTACTAGAGGTAGGAAAATGATAGGGATGTGTTACTTTGGTTTTTCCTTATATTGTTGGGTTTTATTACAGGCCTTTTCCTTTGTTTTTTCCTCTCATTTCTGAATTTTGTGTTGATATTTTGGTTAAAATTCATTAGAACTTCTGGCTTAGGTTCTGAAAACCTCCCCAACCCCAAAGGTGAGTACAGAACTTGAGAAAATGAGTACTTTCATTTGGATTCACAATACTTGTTTCATAGGGAAAAGGATAGAAAACTACAACTTAAGACTTTGAGGAGAACATGATTCATCCCCTACCTCCTTTTCCTGTCAAAACTATGTTCAGGTGAGATTATAGTTCTGAAGTTATATTTAGTCTCCTACCAAGTTTCTTGCAATATCTGATAGCAAATAGCTTCCAGAGAACAAAGTCTCTGGAAGATGTACTGTGTCTACTTTATGTTATATGAAATACTGAAAATCTGGCAGAGAAGATAAATTTGGTTAAGTTAACTGCCCTTAGCCTGTTATCCAACTTCCCTATTCCTTGAAAATGGTTATATTCTGGAGCCACTTCAAGGCTTTCAAGTTATTTGTAGTACTTACTCTGGGAATACTAAAAAAGGCTATGTTTAAGTCCCAGTGTGGGTAATAAAGACCATGATAATTTTTGGAAGACATAATTTAGAATCTGCTACTAGAGAAGTCTTAAAAAGCATTGGTTTCCATCAGGTAGAGAAGGAATGAAAGCAAATGATTATTGGAAAGCAAGCAAACAAAACTATAGGAGTATTGTATTATTTCTCTTCTCCCTGTCCAGACTTTAGGTATCCCTAATCAAAAATCATCCTATACTTTAATATTAAGGGAAGGCAAAATTAGAATTTACCTCAGATTAGTGGATTATGCTGTGCACTATATAATCAAAACCACCAGGCTTTCAGTGGATACAAAAACATGTTTTCGTTGCTAGGTCTTTAATAGCTGTTATTTTTGGATGCTGTTCATGATCTACTTCCCAACAGTAAGTCTGATGTGACACAGCTGAGTTCTAAATATGCTGTGTGTAATTTTTTTTTTAAAGATGACTGCTGTGAAGGATGTGTTGTCTGCATTCTTATCTGAAAAGACAGGTGATGGGGTTTTTTAGGTTTTTTTAAATTTCTATTCCCCTGTTGAGATTCTTTGTTTCTCTTGAAACCTCATCACCCTCATGAAGAGGAACATAGGAAAGCATTTCTCCTGCTAAAAACTCTCACTGGAATGTGGTAACAAGGGTTGTTAACAGTGGCCTCCTGAGAATAGGTTAGTGTTGTTAATTAAGGTAACAGAGCCCCAGATACTCTATTGGCAGAGGATTGGTACAATTGTGATGTATGGTTTTTGAAATGTTTCTAAGATAGTATCTTTTTTAAAACATTGTGCCTATCAAATGGCTTTACTTCTATGTCATTAAAATAACAGAAATATAGTTTGGTGCTGAATCTGATACATCTTCTAAGTTACTTGTTTGTTTGTGGGAGGTCTTACTATGTTATCCAGATGGTTTTGGTTGTTTTGTTTTTTGTTTTTTTGTCTTTTTGAGACAGGGTTCCACCATGCAGTTCAGGCTGGTTCAGACTGGGTTTCACTTTGTAGCCCAGGCTGGCCTCGAACTTACAGTGATCCTCCTGCCTCAGCCTCCTGAGTGCTGGGATTATGCCTGTGTGCCACCATGCCCAGCTCCAGCCTGTTTTTGATTCCTTGGCTCAAATGACCCACCTGCCTTAGCCTGCTGGGTGCCTGGGACTGTAGGCATGCATCAACATATCCGGCTTAGTCTTACAAGTTTTTAATATTTTTGGAGGCTATTTTTATTTGAAGATGGATTGCAAAGTTGGTTTATTAAATGTGGAACCAGGAATAAATACTCTTATCAGTAATCTTGAACTTGAAATGTTATTTCATATGTATGCAATTATATAACTTACCTTTATGTTGGTGTTTCCCTTCTTTTTATTAATACATGTCAACCAATTCCATACTCCTATACTTTCCTCTCAGGCTTGGTACTGATTTGCAGTACAAATGGACTTTCTGAATACCATCAAGTCTTTGAGCAAGGCTGGTCATTTCAGTTTCTGTTTCACATTGTGTCAGGAACACATTTGCACAGAGGAGGTACCATTTATGGACAGTTAGCATCATCCTGCAATTGAGAAAAAGTTCTACTCTGTATCAGCTCTGTCCTTTTAATGGAAAAAGCTTTGGTTTTTTCTTTTCGTCTGTCATAACCTTAAGGGGCTAACACTACTCTCACATGTTCTCCCAGAGGACATCTAGGTACAGGTTGAAAATCCTTTCATATCTTTCTGAGACATGAAGCCTACAACTAACTTAGAGACCACCAGGACTCCTTTTATTTTCAAAACCCCAAAATAGAAATGGAACCTTAGTTATGGTGGTAGCTTGTTGTACCTCCTTATCTTGTCATAGTAGAAATAATGTTTATGGTGCTGTAGTCCTGGCTTCACTTGGCATTTAACCAACTTCCAAAGCTGTTTATTGCTTCGTATCCTCTGCTTCTGTGAACATTATCCCTTAAATCTCTATTGCTTTGTAATATATGAGGCAACAAATAGTTCCTATGATTGGTTAAATGCTGGCATGCTGCAAAGGTATATGTTTTATTGCTTATATAACACAAATCTATAGAGATTATTCCCATTACCCCAGCCTGCCCATTAAAAGGATCATACTGGTACAATGGGATTCGGAATCTTTTATTCTATCCCTTTGGCAAGTTTCCCTATTACCTGGCATGACAACAAGAGAAAAGCAAGGAAGAGTGAGTTGGTGCTGATTACTAATTCTTTATGTTAGGGGAGCATCTTGAATTGGAAAATAACAAGACAAGAAATACTCTAGTAAATGCCATTTGTGGTGGTATATGCTGTGCTTACATGCTACGACAGGTGAAGGCAATTTCAGGCAAACAGCTAAGCCTTTCTTCCTCACCCCCTGCCAAGAGTTTAAAAAAAAATCAAATTTTTATTTAATAATTCATATTTCATTCAATAATTCATCCAGTTCCCATCTGGTAAGA
The DNA here is from genome assembly GCA_004027455.1 of Hydrochoerus hydrochaeris. Classification (NCBI taxonomy): domain Eukaryota; kingdom Metazoa; phylum Chordata; class Mammalia; order Rodentia; family Hydrochaeridae; genus Hydrochoerus; species Hydrochoerus hydrochaeris. Next base: position 332,301 of record PVLA01000711.1, read on the forward strand.
ATGCTTGCATGCTGTCAGGCAGCTGAAAATGCACTGCATTATACACAACTTGCCCAAATGCTAACCTTATTTTTTGTAATATGTTGATTTTACAATAACTTTTAGCCTACTCTTAGTATACACAGTTTTATGTAACCTGTGATGGAAGTAAACTATCATATAGACAGTCAGTGCTGAAATTTTTAAAATGTAGGAAGTATTAATAGCAAGAAATTTAACTCATTTCTTCATGTCAGATCTGACACTGACATTGCTCTTAGGAACATGTGGTTGACTTTCTTTTCATATTTATTATGATCTTACTAAGCACATAGTATGTTAAAAGGATTCTTGTTTCAGTCTGTCCTCCCCTTCCTGCCCCAAAAAGCTAAATGAACCTAATTGAAATTATACCTGGGAAAGTATGGTGAATATTTTCAGTTACTCAATTTTGTTTTCCTTGGATACAGCTTAATGCTTGAAATGTGTGCCCAGAGAATTCACAGTAGAAAATAAAATAAAATCCTGATCTTCATATAACAGTTGAACCTTCCTAAATCAGGACAAGGTCTCTTCCTAGTCCTTTCTTTTATCAACTAACAAGTTTATAAAGTGCCTTCTGGATCTGAAAGCCTGTCATTCCCTTATCCTTCTTTTCTTACCCTCAAAAAAACCACATATGGCCAGGTTTTTGACTTACATGATATTGTCATTATATAGACTTCTTCATTCTTTTATAAAATAGACTTCTAGCTAATGCAGCAGATTAAAAAACAGCCAGTATTCCCTGTCTCTGTTTAGCTTATTTCTTTAATGCAGATTGACTTGCTCAGCAGTCACATTCTGTCTGAAGTCCTTGTTAGAGCCTCTCTGTATGTGGATTCATAACACATCTGTGTGTACATCTACAGTGCTGTATAAATAATAATAAGTAATCACCAGATGGCCTATAACTGCTCCTTTGGACCCATTGGGTCTCTTGAAGCTGTTAGTAAAGTCTTCTGGCATTTTGCTGGCGAAAACTTGTCATAGATTTATTTGTAAAAAAATTCAAGCTCACAACTGGGTGTTTAGGACTGGAAATTGCTGTCTGTGTTGTAAATATTTAACAGGCTTTGTACAGTGACAAGTAAAAGCGCCATTACTAACCACACACAGTGACTGTGGAGCTCTTCTTCCCTCCCGGCCATTTAGAAGGGAAAAGAAATGCCGATAAATTGTGCATTATGAACAAAGTGCTAAAGCTGCTGTTTGGAAAATCTTTTAGAAGAGAAGAAAGAGTACCTCAACATTCTGCTCAAAGGGTTGTAATTGGACAAGCTTAATCTTTTTAACCGAATGCCAGGATGCCTCTTTTAAAAATTTGATTTTATAATACTTTAAGAAAAGCTCCTTCAGCTGGAGTTTGGTCAGAGTCAGATTTTGATCTTAAGTCTTTAAAACCAAATGCTAAACTGTTGTAAGAGGATTACAGTTGCGTTAGTAGGCATTTGACTAAATCTCAGGCTGTTAGTAATGTCTAAAAATTTCAGACATACTGGATATTATTTTAAAATATATTTATAAAACAAAGTAATAGTTTTTTTGTCCTCTTTCCATTAATTTTTTATGAAAAAGGTTGTTTTTGTTTTTGCTTTTATTTGGAGAAAAACTTTTATTCTGGTTTCCTGTTTATGTTTTGCTATTACTGAGACCTTTGCCGAAGTACCAATCTGAGAATACTTGCTTAATACAACATTGCATGTTTTTAAAAATTAAAATAACTCATTGCTACTAAATTTTGGGGGTTTGTTGTTCTTTCTCTGTTTACAATTATCTGTTGAGGGTTGAATCTGTTTAACCACAGAGGTATCATTCTTTATAAGACATGGCTATTACTTTTTGAATTAGGATGTATAGAAAGCATTTCTCTTTCAAAATCTAATCTTCAAAAGATGACAAAAATTGGGGGGGATGCTGTTAATAGTTTACAAAGGTGGTTTTGCTTTTTTAAATTTTTCTCATAAAATTGTGTTGAGGATATAGGATTTTAAGAAGGAAAGCATGTTGGGGAAAAGATGGAAGCTTTGGAGTTTCTCGCAACAGTAACTTTGTGTTTTATTTTGAAATTTCTTTGTGTAGTGAAATTCACTACCAAAGATTATGCTTGGGGAAGAATCTGCACTATTCGCAATGGTCATGTGAAAGTATAGAGGGAATGAAAATGAATTTTGTGAAATTAGCCCATTCCCAGTCTGGCATACCATGTGCTCTGTGCGGCTGCTGATTCTACCAGCAGATTGAAGTGCCAAACCAACTTCTGCTTTAACAGCTAAAATTACCAGCCATCATTCCAGCTTTTAAACCTTGCTGTTCACATCAATGATGCCAGATTTTGAGCAGATATAGCTTTGTCTTTAGGTCCCAGGCAGCTTTGTCTTTAGATCCCTTCCCTTGAGTTGGAAGGAAAAAGTTCTTTTTTGCCTTTGAAAGCCTTGTGCTGTGCTGGAAAAGTCAGCAAAATAAATCTGTAGGCTTGCTGTATTCTTTGAGTTGTTGTAGAAAGCTGAATGCTCTCTTCACCATTCAGCAGATTGACTGTCAGAGTCACAGTTCTGCTTATCAAAAACATGTTTGCTTGAAGAGCCATTTATGTTATTCTAGAGAGAATTATCCTGTGGCAAAAGTAACACTCTCTTCTTCCCAAGGGTCAGATCTTCTTCTGATACTGGACAATTATCCCTTGATTTTCCTGAAAAATAGCTCCATCCATCATAAAAATTGGCACCAGCACAGGTTACATACTTGGTTAGTGACAGGCTCTGATTCCTTAGCTACAGGGAAAGGCATCAGGGTGACACTTGAAGATATGCCAGGGGCTTAATAATGGTGATTTTTCTGCTGAGAATCTCAGTGTTCTTTATAAGCCTCTTGGATTCTGTTTCTGGGAGGGAAGTAAATTTGTTATAGTTGCTTACATACCAATCACTATAAAATACAATTGTGAAAGCTGTCTTTCTGTCCTTCCTTCATTTCCTTGTTTCTTTCTGTGTCCTTAATTACTGTCCTTCCCAGATTGTGATGTATAATTTATAAATTTTACAATTTTTACTTTTTGTCTTCTTATTGTGTACAACTTGTCTTGACTCTTACCCTGTATCTGGTGGGGACTATTAACCAGTGTTTCCTCTGTTTTGGTTTAAAAAAATTATATCTATCTATCTATCTATCTATATATATATATATATATAGTACTGGGACTCAAACTTACCAGGCAGGTGCTGTGCCACTGAGCTATATCCCTGGCCCAATATATTTTATTTTTTAAAGCAGTTATGCATTTGCAGAAAAATTGAGTCAAAGTCAATCTACATATATCTTCTCAGTCCACCTCACACAGTTTCACCTATTACTGTACTAATATCTTACATCAGTGTATTAAAATTGGTTAACAAATATTGATATATTATTATTGACTGAAGTCCATAGTTTTCATTAGGGTTCACTATATGTGTGTGTCCTGTGGATTTTGGCCACTGTATTATGATATGTATTTGCCATTACAATATCATGCAGAATAATTCCATTACTCTAAAAATACCCACCTTGTCCTCCCTCTCCTTCCTTCTCTTTCCTCCTAAAGCCTTGGTAACTTTATTATTATTATTTTTTAAAAGGGTCTCACTATGAAATTCAGGCTCACCTTGAACTCACTATGTAGCATAGGCTGGCCTCAAACTCATGGCAATCCTCCAGCCTCACTCTCCCAACTATTAGCTTTCTATCTTGTAAAAATGTATTATCTATGTGTCTTCTATTTATTTTGTGGTGTTGGGGATCAACATCACAAGGCCTCATGCTTGCTAAACATACTCTAATACTGAGCAACACCCTCAAGCCTACCACTGATTTTTTTTTTTCTTTTTCTTTTTTAAACTGAGTTTTGAATCCAGGGTCTTTGCATTGAGCTTTGCACTGTTACTGCCCTTTTAATCATTATTTTTTTCTTTTGAGACAATATCTTGCTTAATAAGTTACCCAGAATAAGTTAAACCTGGAATTTGTGAGCTTCCTGTGTCAGCCTCCCAGAGGACTTGAATTTGTGAGCCTCCTGTCTCAACCTCCTAGAGGGCTGGAATTACAGATGTGCACCACCACAATCAGCAAAAAAACTAATTTCTTTCTTTCTTTCTTTCTTTCTTTCTTTCTTTCTTTCTTTCTTTCTTTCTTTCTTTCTTTCTTTCTTTAATTTTGAGACAGTGTTTTGCTAAATTGCACAGGCCGAGCTGTAATTTGCAGTCTTCCTACCTCAGCCTTCCAGAGTGCTAAAATTACCAGCATGTGCCACCATACCAGGCTAAAAACTAATTCTTTACTAGATGGAAATGTAGACAAAACTAGAAAACTGGGACCTAGAAATCATGACTTTAGCATCTTCTATAGTAGGTCCCAAGGAGCATTTTGATATTATTTTTGTGAATTTTAGGCTGGGTTCCTACTCATATATTTGTTTGTTTGTTTGTTTGTTTTCTCTGCCTTGTAGTGCAGGGAGGCATCCAACTCAAAATGATCTTTTTGCCTCAGCCTCCCAAATTCTGGGATTACAAACCTGCACCACCATGCCCAGCTTTTTTCATTTTAGTTTTAATTCCATAAACTTGCAAAGTCAAACAGTGGTATCTGGGTATTTTTGGTTACTGCCATGTAGTGGTGGAATGCCATACTGTTTGTTTATTATCAAAGGTATGTTAACAGTACAGAGAGATGTATGATCTTCCCAGGGATTGCTAACTTGCTTTATCACTGATATTTTTGGCATATGATTGCATGAAAATCTTACCTGTTGAATAATAATATTCTTCTCTACTGGGGATATACCTGAATGGTAGCATACTTGCTTAGCATATGCCAGTCCCTGGGTTTGATTCTTAGCATCACAAAATAAATAAAATAAAACACAATAAAATTCTCCTTCAGGTGTGAAATTCTCTCTTTTGACTTCATATCATTTGTGTATATCTACTTTTTCGTTTTCCTTGCAAAGTGATATGTGTAATGCAATGGACATTTTATTTATCATTATTGTTGGATGTGAAAATACAGGGTTAAGCAGATACCTTGAAACATGTGAAATAATTTAAGTGAGTAAAAATACATTTAAAACATCAAAATAGATAAGATCATACTGGGTGTGGTTGTACATGCCTGTATCCTACCACTCTGGGAGGCTGAGGCAAGAGAATCACAAATTCAAGCTCAGCCTGTGTGACTTAAGTTATTTAGTAAGACCTTGCCTCACCTGAGGTATGGTTAGGAACACAACTCAAAGCAAAGGTCCTGTGTTCAGTCACAAGTGTGGAGATATAGCAGTGGTCAGGCAGTCTTAGAGTTGATACTTATAGTAAAGGGATTCTTTTTTGAATGTCTTCGTCTTCCCCCTAAAAAACTCACTTAAAATATACAGTTTCTTTGTTATTCTGATAATGATTCATTGTGTAACTGTGGACCATGTGAAATTAGCTCTGCATTCAGTTGTAGAAAATGTCTGACTGGAATCTTGTCTTTTCCACTGTGAATCATGAAGTTAACTTGGCTTCAGAACTGAGAATGCATAGGTGGACAAAGTCACAACCTACCAAAATGATCACTCTAGTGTCCAAAGATCTCATTTATTTCTATTTCTGGATGCTTTTGTTAGACCAATTAGTTATAGATGTGTGTGTCTATGTGTGAGTGAGAAGTTCCTGTAAATCTAAGTACAAAGAAAAGTTAATTCAGGGCAGCAGTCCATAAAGCAAAACTGCAAGCTTGGCTCATTAGAGGTTATTAACAGAGAATGGAAGCTTAATCAGATGATTGAAGATACAGATGTATTTATTATTTTATGTATTTTTTTGAGGGGAGGTCTTGCTGCATTCTTTTTTGTTTCATACTGTACGAGGATAGATAAAATAGACACCTGAGTAGCTTCTGAGGCTAATACATTCCTATCACCACAATTACTTTAGCAAACCTGGTACCCTTAGCACCTGTCACATCATGCAGGCTATGTACTTCTTGAACTCCCTGTGCCCTTGAACTCCTTATGTACTCCAGCTGGCCTCAGACTCTCAGTGATCATCCTGGCTCAGCCTTCCAAATGCTGGGATCATGGGCATACACCACCATGCCTAGTTTAAAATGGACTTTAATATTGAATCTCATATACTTCAAATTGTGTCTGATTCCAAACTTACTGACCAAGGTCGGGGTGTGTGTGTGTGTGTGCTTTCATTGAAAGGTTATTAGAATCAATTGAAAAAGAAGTATTGATAATTTTAAAGTTCTCACTAGTGGTATATACATATAATTAGCTATATAATACTAGAGTGGGCAAATAATATAGACATCTGCTACTTCAGTGTGCATCATTTTGTTTTACACAGAGACAATTTGTATACATTATTTTTTCACTGTGTTATGGTCATAACTTCAGACATTTGTCATTTGACTTATTTTTAGGTATATCTTAAGACTAAGGAGAGACTAGTTCCTTTAAACTATATTGAGAGGAGATGCTAATAATAGTTATGCTAAAAATTTCAGGGATTGGGCCAGTGATATAGCTCAGTAGAACAAGCGCCTGCCTGACAAGCATGATGTCATGAGTCTGATCCCTGGTACTAAAATAAATAAAATAAAATACAATTTCTGGGATCTAGGTGTCTAAATAAAAGATTGTATTGGATTCAGCACTTTAGCTATTCCCTCTTCAGTCTTTCCTTTTTTTTTTTTCTAGATTTCACATGGATAATTGCAATAGTGTAAAGGAGAGACCAAAGCAACAGCTACACAAGGCTCAGTTACACACATTTGACTGTTGAGAAGAGACAGGTTATGTACCATACCTGGCAGCTCTCAGCATGCCAGTGGTTAAAGATTTGAACATATTGTACCTTCCTGACTATTCTGTTAGTCCTCAGGGAGGCATTTTGCTCTTCCATAGACAGTAATCAGCTTGTCAGAGTGAAATGGCTTTTTGTTTTTTCCTTTATCTAGGAAAATGCAGTGGGCTAAACCTTTCTGGAAAGCAATTGTTTCCTCTACTGCATGAACAGAAGGTTGTGAATGCTGTCTCTAAACAAAAGGGAGGTGGTGATAGAAAAATCAGTGCTAGGTTATAATTGGATTGGAGCTCTGTCAAGGAGGATAATTCTTGCTTGGAAGCTATTCACAGCTTTTTTTGTCTTAACATTAAAATAATAAGCAATAGATATTCTTCTTCAGGCTTAATTTTTCAGGCTCTTTTTTGAGCAGTCTATGAAAATAAATGTACAACAAACTTTTCATTTCTTTTTTTCTTTAACATAGGGCCTCAGACTTGTGGCAATCCTCCTGTCTCAGCCTCCTGAGTATGAGATTGCCCAGCTAAACTTTTCATGTCTGCACTTTGTTTTTATTAATAAACTTTATTTTTTAGAATAATTTTGTGATTTTGTTTACTTTTTGTTTTTTGAAACAGGGGCTCACTATACATAGTTCCAGCTAGCTTTGAACTCATTGTGTAGCCCTAGCTGGCCTCAAACTCTCCACAATCCTCCTACCTCAACGTCCTAAGTGTTGAGATTACAGGCATGTGCCTCCATTCCCCGCTTTAGAATAATGTTAAAATCATAGCAAAATTAAGTGGAAAGCAAAATATTCTCATATATTCCTGTCCCCACACACGTATGACTTTCCTTACTATCAACATAGCACCACAGTGATGTATTTATTAAACTTGCTGAACCTACACTGACGCATTGCCACCCAAAGGCTATGCTTTACATCAGGGTTCACTCTTGGTGTTGTGCATTCTATAGGTTTTAGCAGATGACAAGTATCCACTAACTAGTATTATACAGAAGAGCTTCACTGCCTTGAAAATCATCTGTGCTCTGCGTGTACCTTCCTTTCCTATGGAAACAATTGACCTCTTTTACTGTTCCTATAGTTTTATCTTTTCCAGAATCTCATATAGTCAGAGTCATACAGTATATAACTTTTCTAGATTCTCTACTTAGCACTACATATTTAAGTTTCCTCCATGTCTTTTTATGACTTAAATAGCACTTTTTTGTTTGTTTATTATTATTTATTTATTTATTTGGTACTGGGGATCGAACTCATGACCTTGTGCTTGCTAGGCAGGCACTTAAGCCACTGAGCTAAATCCCCGGCCTCTGTTTATTGTTTTTTGAGACGGGTCTCTATATAGTTCAGACTGGGTTTGAACTCACTGTATAGCTCAGGCTGGTCTCCAACTCAAAGTAATCCTCCTGTCTCAGCCTCCTGGGTTCTGGGATTACAAGTGTGTACCAACACACCCAATTTAGATAGCACTTTTAAAAATTAATTTTATTTAAAGAGGGGGGAAAAAACAAAACAGAAAAATAGTAGAAACAATACAGAATTTCAAAAAAAATAAACAGTAAGAAATCACTAGTGGATACATTACATATTGTCTTCTTGGATATAGTTGTTCAAGTTACAAAATTAAAGCATACAAAGTGGACATTCAAACAGTGAGGCTGCAAACAGTTCTGTTCACCGATCCAACAAAAACTTAGCAACATGGTTATCAATCCTACACACTTAAATATACATGTAGTTATATCCTTTAGAGCACTGTCTTTTCCTTCTTTTGCTTTTTAAGTCCATTATCTGTTTAGTTATATCATGTTTCAGGTTGCTCAGTACCTTACTGATCTGTTTTGTTATTTACTTTTTAAAAATTTTTTTATATATTATTTTTTTAAATTTTATTTTATTTTATTTTGAAGGTAGTAAAATACAGCAGAACAAGACAGAACAAAGCCAACTGAAGCAGTTCAGTGAAATTGGTACAGAACCTCACTGCAGGTTACCGGGATAACAGCAATAGGTACAATAGTATATCTGTTTTTTTTCACAATAGTTGTTCCTTCAATCAGGTAGAGCAATATCAAAGGAAATACCAAAATTATAAAAAATATTTACTAGAGCAATACCATTGATCAGAGCAGAGCAAAACAGAGATAAAAATATTTGCCTTCAAAGAGATGGCAGAAGAAAATTCCCCCTTATTGCTATATTGAATATAGTCAAACTCGCAAGAGATGCTCAGATCTCTGGCTCTCACTTGCTGGGGTGGGGGGGATGAGATGGATACTTGATTCTTAGCCCACGTGCGGGTAGGCTCAGAGCCACGTGCGGGTAGGCTCAGAGCCGTGAGCTGGCTGCCTGTTTTCCCAGTGCCCCAAGTTCCAACATGACGCGGATCTCAGGAAACGCTGATGTGGTTCTCACCCTGGGGTGGCCAGGGCTTGGGAGACTACAACCACTTAGCAGAGCAGCCTAGATAGCACTTTTGTGGGGCTTTTTTTGGTTTGTTTGTTTTTGTTTTTTTATCATAGTACTGGGAATCGAACTCAATCACGACCACATGCTTACAAGGCAGGCGCTTATGCCACTGAGCTAAATCCCCAGCCCTGTGGTTGTTTTTATTTGTTTGTTTGCTTTTGTTTTTGTGGTACTGGCCTTGAGCCCAGGGTTTTATGCTTACTAGACAAAGTGCTGTAACACTGAACTCCATCCTAGTCTTTTTTTTTTTTTTTTAAATTTTGAGACAAGGTCTCTGAGTTGTCCATACTGGCCTCAAACTTGGAATCTTCTTGTTTTAGCCTTTTGAGTAGCTGGGATTATAGATATGTACCACTACACTCAACTTGATTAGCTCATTTCTTTTTAGCACTGAATAATATTCCACTGTCTGGATATAAGGTAGTTTATTTATTCACCTACTGAAGTACATCTTGATTGCTTTCAAGTTTTGGAAAATATGAGAGCTAAAATCTGTATGCATGCTTTTATGTGGCCGTAAGTTTTTAATTCATCCAGGTAAATATCAAAGAACATGATTACTGGATCATTTAGTAAAGTTATATTTAGATTTATAAGAAACTGCTAACCTGCCTTCTAAAGTGGCTGCACCATTTTTGCGTCCCCACTCAGTGAATGAGAGTCCTGTTGCTCCATGTCTTCATCACCATTTGGTGTTGTCAAGTGTTTGGGATTTTGGCTATTCTAAAAGGTATACAGAAGCACATGTAGTGCTACATACCTTTAATTCCAGCTCTTGGGAGGCTGAAGCAAGAGAATTACAAAGTCAAAGCTAACCTAGACTACATAGCAAGACCCTGTCTCAAAATACCACAAAAAAAATTAATAGAAAAGTGTGTCTGCTGGTATGTCATTGTTTTTAATTTAATTTGCATTTCCCTGATGACATACAATATTGAACATCTTTTTTTTTTTTTTTTTTTGGTACTGGGGATTGAACTCATGACCTCAAACTTGCCAGGCAAGCACTTGTGCTGCTGAGCACAAGTCCCTAGCCCTGAACATCTTTTCTTATCCTTATTTACTATCTATGTAATTTTTTTTGCAGATATCTGATCAGATCTTATGCTCATTTTTTAATCAAGTTCATTTTCTTATTATTGAGTTGTAAAAGTTCTTTGTATATTTTGCCTAAGAGTTCTTTTTTTTTTTTTTGGTCACCGAGAATTGAACTCATAACCTTGCACTTGCCAGACAGGCACTTATGCTGCTGAGCTAAATCGCCAGCTGCCTAAGAGTTCTTTACCCAGTGTGTTTTTTAGTAAATATTTCCCCCTATCTATGGCTTATGTTTTCATTCTCTTAACATTATCTTTCTTTTTTTTTTTTTTTTTGGTACTGGGGATTTAACATTATCTTTCACAGAGCATAGGTTTTTAATTTTAATAAAGTCCAATTTATCAGTTATTTCTCTCAATGGCTAAAAAGTCATTGCCATACCCAAGATCATCTAGGTTTTCTCCTATGTTATCTCCTAGAATTTCTGTACTTTTCTATTTTACATTTAGATCTGTGAGCACTTCTTTTTCTTTTTTGGTGCTGGAAATTGAACCCAGAGCCTTGTGCTTGTTAAGCATGTGCTCTGGTACTGAGCTATACTACCAGTTCTGTGTTCCCAGGTTTAGCTTAGTTGGCTAAGTCCCCACTCTGTAAACATGTGGTTGTGAGTTCCATCCCAGAGGCAGCAAAAAAAAAAAAAAAAAAAAAAGACTATACTACCAGTTCTGTGTTGGATTTGAATTAACTACTTTTGTGATGAATGTAAAGTCTGTATCTGAATTTGTTTTTCAAGAGGTTACTCAAGTTGTTCCAGCACTATTTGTTGAAAAGATTATCTTTGCTCCTTTTTTTGGCACTGGAAATCAGTCAGGACCTTCTGCTTGCTACTGTGTCACTGAACTGAATCCCCAGCCCCCTATCTTTGCTCCTTTGTTAAAGATTAGTTAGCTATATTTATTTGAATCTATTTTGGGGATCCCTGTTCCATTGGCTATTTGTTCTTTCACAAGTACTATACTGTCTTGATTGGTAAAGCTCTTTTTTTTTTTTTGTATGGAAATTGAACTCATGACCTTGCATTTGCCAGGCAGGCACTTATGCCGCTGAGCTGAATCCCTGGCACCTACTATAGCTTATATGTCTTAAAATCAGATAGTGTCAGTCCTCCAATTTTGTTTTGTTGTTGTTGTTTGTTTGTTTGTGTTTGTTTTTGTATGTTTTTAGGCAGGGTCTCATTATGTAGTGCAAGATGTCCTCTCTGTAATTCTTCTGCCTCAGCCTCCCAAGTCTTGGAATTTCGGGTGAGCACCACCACATCTGCCTTAAACTTTGTTATCCTTTAAATGAGAGAGTTAGCTGCTCTAGGTCTTTTTCCTCTCTATATAAACTTTAATAATAATTTATATTTATTAGATAATTTCCTGGGATTATAAGTGGGATTGTATTTATAGATCAGGTTAGAAAGAACTGACATCTTGACAGTGTTGAGTGCTATGCATGAACAGAGATTATCTCTCCATTTATTTAGTTCTTGGATAGCTTTCATCAGAATTATATAGCTTTCCACATAGAGGACTTGTATACATTCTGTTACATTTATGCCTTAGTATTTCATTTTTGACAGTGCTGATCAAATGCTAAAATGTTTTTAATTTCAAATTCCACTTATTCATTATTGGTATATAATGGTATATAGGAAAGCAATTGACTTTTTTCATGAATTAATCTTGTGTACTACAACCTTAGTATATTGTCTACAGTTCCATGTAGAGTTTTCTTGTCCACTGTATTATGAATTGAACCCAGGGCCTTTGCACTGAGCTATATTTGAGCCTTTAAAATTATTATTTTATTTTATATATTTTTTTGAGACAGAGTCTCATTAAATCATTGCATTCCAGGGTGGGCTATAATCTATGGATCCTCTTGCCTCAGTCTTCTAGAGTGCTGAGATTGTAGGATGTGCCACCAGACCTGGGGAGTTCTAGGTTTTTTATGTTAGTGATTTTTTTGGATTTTATACATAGACAATCATGAACTTTAAACAGAAATTTTTATTTTTCTATGTATATATATACTTTTATTCCTTTTTCATTGTATTAGTAGTTCTAGTACAGTGTTGGGGTTTTTGTTTCATGTTGTTGTTCAGGGAATTGAACCCAGGGCTTTGTGCATGCTAAGCACATACTCTACCACTGAACTACATCTCTAGCTCTAGTGTACTAAGAGATTTTTTTAATTGTATTTGATTTTTATCACATTATTTTTCTGTATTGATTATGATCATTTGAATTTTCTTCTTTAGCCTGTTGATGTGCTGGCTTATATTTATTGATTTATTGATTTTCAGATGCTAAGTGAGCCATGCTTGCCTAGAATAAATCCCACTTAATCATAGTGTCTATAATTGTTTTCATGTTTTGTTGGATTCAGCTTGCTAATGTTTTGTTGGTTTTTACATTTCTGCTCATGAGAGATACTGGTCTGTGGTTTTCTGGTAATGCCTTTGTCTGTTTTGTTATTAAAAAAAACTCTTAGTACACCAGAGCTGGAGATGTAGTTCAGGGGTACAGTATGGTTTAGTTTTTTATTGTTATTATTGTTATTGTTCTTTGGGGTTTTTGGGGTTTTCTGGATCAGCAGTTTGGTATCTGACATTAACTGGGGAAAATTCCTAGTCATTGTTTCAAAATATTGCTTCTTGCTGTTTCCTTATATTCTCATTATCTGTATATTTCGAATAATTATCCCACAGTTATTTTGCCTTTTAAAAATCTCTTTTATTTTCAGGGTTAGACATTTCTAGTGTCATGTCCTCAAGCTCAAAGACTCTTACTGACAGCATTCAGTTTACTAATGAATCCATCATAGGACTTCTTTATTCTGTTACAGTATTCTTTAATCTCTTGCATTTCTTTTTGATTCTGTGTTAGGATTTCCACCTCTGTTCTTATAATATCCATCTGTTTTTATATATTGTCTGCTTTTTCCCATTAAAGCCCTTGACATGTTAATGGTAGTGTTTTGGAATTCTTGGTCTGAGAATCTCAACATTTCTGCTGTACCTATAGATTCTGTTTCTAATGCTTATTTATTCTCATCAGAGCATGACTTCTGCCTTCAAGGTTTTTTTTTGTTGTTTGTTTTATCTTTTGAGACAGGGTCTCGCTATGTCAGACTGGCCTTGAGCTCACTTTGTAGCCCAGGCTGGTCTCAAACTCACAACTATCCCCCTACCTTGGCCTCCCAAGTGCTGGGATTACAGGCATGTGCTACCATGCTGGCTTGCCTTCAAGTATTTGTAATTTTTTTTAGTACTGGGAATTCAAATGAGTGCCCTCACACTAATCTAGATCCTCAGCTCCCTGCCTCATTTTTTTTATTTTTTGAAGAAGTGCAGAGTAACATTTTTATTAGACAGAAATAAGGATATTATAAGAAATTTCACATGTAAAGAGATTTTGTAGGACTCGTATGCAAGATTTTTACTTAATATCTTGATATAGATGGTAGTTTCACTATTATAAACCGATATATATATATATATGGTCTTTTCTGTCTTTTTTTTTTTTTCCTTTGGTACTGGGGATCGAACTCATGGCCTTGCACTTGTCAGGCAGGCATTTAAGCCACTGAACTAAATCCCTGGCCCTTTTCTGTCTTTTTTGATGCAGGGTCTCACTATGCAGTTCAGACTGACCTTGACTTTGACCTCACTTTGTAGCTCAGGCTGATCTCAAACTTGCAACAATCTTCTTGCCTCACCTGGTTTAGACACATGTATTTGCAAACACATTCTTTTTTTGGGGGGGGGTGGGGGGACCAGGTATTGAACTCATGACCTTGCACTTGCCAGGCAGGTGCTTATGCTGCTGAGCTAAATCCCTGGCCCTTGAAACACAATCAAAATTAGTAATTTTATGTACTTAAGTTTTTCTTTTTGTTGTTGTTGTTGTTTTTAATCAGGATCTAAATCACTGTATTTCCCTGGCTGGGCTCAAACTGACAATCTTTCTGCCTCAGCCTCTCAGAGTGCTAGAATTACAGGATTATGCCTGGCTAGGTCTCAGTTTTTGATGAGCTTGTGTCTGTAGAAGACTAAGCCATGTGTGGTGGGACACACCTGTACTCCCAGCATTTGGGAAGCCGAGGGAGGAAGATTGCAGTGACTAAGAGTTTGAGACCAGGGTGGACCACATAGTGATTTCAGGGCCAGCCTGAACTGCATAGTGAAACCATGTCTCAAAAATAAACAAACAAAAAGGGTTGTTTCTAGAAAACTAAGAATTTCACCAATACTTCTCACTTTGTGGGAGGTGGGATTGGGAAGAGTTTACTGGGATTGAACCCAGGACTTTTGCACTGAACTTACATCCTCAGGTCTTCATTTAAATTTTGAGATAAAGTCTCACTAAACTGCTCAGGATGGGCTCTTAGGACCCTTCTTCAGCCTCCTTCAATATTAGAATTGTATGCTACCATGCCTGGCTTCGGTTCGGTTTTCTTTTCCCCCTAGCAGTGAGGGGGGCTAGAGTTGGGTATTAACCCTTTTCCCAGGGTTAGGATCTGATAAAAACCCAGGAGATTAGGCTTAAACATGAAAGTTTCTCCTGAGAGTCTCTTTAAAAATAGAATAGTCTACTATATTTTAGAAGTGTACTTTCCCTGTGCTAGCTCCAGCTAGAATCAAGAGGGACTTTTCCTCTGGTATGCACTATAAGAACTTGGTAGAGCAAGCTCCTGGATATAAATCTCACCACATGAAAGTGTAGAGACTCCCCTATGACTGAGTCCCCCTGGAATTTTTTTTTTTTAACCAAGGATTGAACTCACAACTGCGTACTTGCAAGGCAGGCACTTATGCCGCTGAGCTAAATCCCCAGCCCCCTAGGAAAAATTCGTAATTGTTCACTTAACAGATATTTTTGCATGCTGCCTGTATTCTTTATAGGTATTATATTATCCTTTAGGAATTAACACTAAGTATAATGGGCATGGTCTCTGTCTTAAGGAACATCAGCCACCCACAATTAACCTCAAACATTTTATAACCTTAGAATTTCACTGACCTTGCAAATAGTGAAAAAGACCAATGTAATTATGATTTTTTCTGTAGTCTTTTTTTTCTCCCTCTCTTTTTTCTTTTTTTTTTTTGTTGTTGTTGTTTTCTTTGTTTTGTATTTTCTTTTTTTGAGACAGAATCTCAGTATGTAGTTCAGGCTTGTCTTGAACTCACTTTGTACCCCAGGCTGACGTTGAACTCATCCTGCATCTTCTGCCTCAACCTCAAGTGCTGGGATTATAGGCATGTGCCACCATGGTCAGCTTCATCCTTTCTCATTGGACACTCTTTACTGACTCTTGTTTCTTTTTCTACAGAGCTACAACTCTCTCAGAGTCACAAAATCCCTCTTATCACTGCTTTATGTATGTAGGTTCTACTATGTTAAAACTGCTTGAAAATCAAGTGTTTGGTGGTAAGGAGTCAGAGAAAAAGGTCGATTGAAGGCCCAAGAAGTACACGTTGGTGTGAAGTAAGATGTGTTTGATCACTCAAACAATTCCATTAGAGCAGTCTCTGTTATGAGTCTATATAGCACCTTCTGGGGTCACCCCCAGTATTATAACTTAGGCTATCTAGTGTACAGAATATTCAAGAAAAAATAATAAGTAAATTCCTCTAAGTGAAATTTTACACAGTTAGAAAATTCAGATGTTTAAAGACTGAATACATAGAAGGTAAGAATCACACATCCTGTTCAGCATCACATATGGGGCCAGGCATGGTGGTACATACCTGTAATCTCAGTCCTCAGGAGGCCAGAGGATGGGCATGAGATCAAGGCCACCCTGGACTGCATAGTGAATTCAGGGCCAGCCTGAATTATAGTGAAAGACCCTGTCTCAAAAACAAACAAACAAAAAAGCAAACAAACAGAAATCTCCCCCATATCTGAGAGGTCAGTGTCATGGAATTAAACTCTTATTAAGTAAATGTTCCTTTAAATGAAACAATTTGGAACTAAGTGTAGAGGTACAGGCCTATAATCCCAGTACTCTGGGAGGCTAAGGCGAGAAGATCATAAGTTTGAGCCCAGCATGAGTAACTTGGTGAGACTGCGCCTCAAAATAAAAAATAATTTTCAAAAAGGTCTGAGGATGTAGCTTATTTTATTTATTTATTTATTTATTTTTGTGTGGTACCAGGGATCAAACTCACGACCTCGCCCTTGCCAGGCAGGCTCTTATGCCACGGAGCTAAACCCCCAGCCCCTTTTTATTTTATTTTATTTTATTTTATTTTATTTATTTAAAAGGACAGGCTGAATTTGTGTGTGTGTGTGTGTTTGTTTTGTTTTTTTGCACCAGGGATTGAACTCACAACCTCATGGTTACCAGGGGCGGACCCTTAGCCAGCTAAGCTAAACCCCAGACCACTGAGGATGTAGCTTAGTGCAAAGGCTTTGAGTTCAATCTCTATTACTGGAGGGAAAAAAGAATTTGGGCCGGGTACAGGAGCAGATACCTATAATCTCAGTGACTCAGGTGACTAAATTAAGAAGATTGCAAGTTCAAGGACACCCTAGGCAATTTAGCAAAACCCTGTCTCAAAATAAAGTAAAAAGGATTGAGAAGATAGCCCAGTGCTATGTCAGTCTCTTATGTGTAAGGTCCTGGGTTCAATCTTCAGCACTGCCAAAAAAGCTTGTATCTTATTTGTGATAGGAAATGCAAAGGTGTTAAGTGGGAGAGTGCCTCTCACACTTTTGTACATGAGGTTATTTGTGAACAGTAAACGATGCAGTGCTGATCTTTTTTTTTTTTTTTTTGAGGGGGTACTGAGGATCAAACCCAGGGCTTCAGGTGTGCTTGGCATGTGCCACTCCTCCAGCCTATTGTTCCTATTGAGTGATGTTTATTTTCAGGAGCAGAAAGGTAAAGGGATTATAATTATAGGTATAATAACTTGGAATATAACTGTGCCTGTGGAGCCTTTTATCTGCAGTCTCCTTTGCTACTCTTAGCATGGGGATAATTACATTCAGAAGAGAAGATTATATGTGTATTAGATTCCTGTGGCTGCTAACAAATTACTATAAATTAGGTGGATGGAAATCAACAGAACTTCATTTTCTCCGTTTAGGAGGCTAGGAGTCTAAAATCAAGTTATAGGGCAGAGCCATACCTTTGTGAGGAGCCTTTCCATGAGAATCCTTTTTGGCTCCCCTTAATCATCTTTTCCATCATTGTGACAAAATACCTGAGACAAACTACTTAAAAGATGCAGTTTCAGTTTGTGGTCAGCTGGGTCCATTGCACGAGGTGAGGCAGAAACATCCTGGTGGAAGTGCATGGCAGAGGAAAACTACTCAACTCATGGTAGCCAGGAAGCAGATAGGGAGAACATACCTTGGCAGACTTCCTCCCTCTTTCGCTTTTGTTTTACTTGAGGGGGCAACCAGCCAATTGAATGGTTCTACCCATGTTCAGGGCAGGTCTCCCCCTATAAGTTCGCTGTCCCACATACCAGTCATCTCTGGAACCACCCTCAAACACTCTCAGAAATATGCTTTACTATGTCCTAGGTGTTTCTCAACCCAATCCAGTTAACAATCAGGATTAACCATTACACTGCACACTGGTCTTTTCCAGCTTCTGGTTGCCTGTCAGCATTTCTTGGCTGAAGTTCATACTTCTCTAAATTCTACTTCTGTCTTCATATTGCTTTCTCTTCTCTGTGTATCTAATCTCCATGGAGTACCTTTTTTATTTTTTTGAAGACATGTGATGGCAGTGAGAAACTGTCTTGGTTACTTTTCTCTGGTTACTGGGACAAAACCACCTAACACTCAAAGGAAGGAAAGGTTTATTTAGCTCACTGTTTGTAGAGGTTTCAGTCCATAATCAGCTGGCTCCAGGACAGGGTGGCATGGCACTGGGGCAACACTTAAAGGCAGAAGCCAGAGCAAAAGGGGAAAACAAGCCTCTTCTCCTCCCTTATATTGTACAGAGGCCACCCCTACCCCTCCAGGGAGGTTGTAGCACTCACAAAATCTCTATGCCCTCCCCTTCCTCAGATTTACAAAGGTAAACCTCCTGCTGAGTCTCTTCCATAAACTTCTAAACTTCTCAAGTTGACATAATGTATCAACCATAATAGGGCCCACCTAGACAGTAATAACCTCATCTCAAAATTTTAATTTAATCACCATATGAAGTATCTTTCAGATGTTCTGGAAATCAGAGCATGGACTTATCTTTGGGAGCTCTTATGGGTTAAATTGTATCTCTCCAAATTTATGTGAAGTCCTTTCCCCAAGTACCTTAGAACATGACCATATTTGGAAATAGGGTTATTGCTTGAGATAGTTAATACAAGATCATACAGGTGTAGGGTAGATCCCTAATCCAATATGACTGTTGTCCTTATAAAAAGAGAAAACTGGGCACAGACACACATACACAGAGAACATCAAAAGGTTGAATTTATAATGTCACAAACCAAGGAATGCCAGAGATTGCCAGCAAACTACCAGAAGCTAGGAAGAGAAGCACGGAATACATTTTCCCAAGGATGCAACCCTGCTAACCCCTTGATTTCAGACTTCTGTTTTCACAGAATTGTGAGATAATAAAGTTCTATTAAATTACCCAGTTTGTGGTACTTTGTCAGGGCAGCTCTAGTACACAAATAGGGAAAGAACTTCAGCCTACCACACATAGTTGAAATCTGCAATTTGCTGAATAGTGAGTTGGTACCCAGAAGCAAGCCATAGCCTTAATTCTCCCTGACACCCATTAATGTGTTTAATGACCTTGGTATTTATTCATTCTCTTCTTTCTTCCTCTAACAGATGAGGCTGTTGTAATGTGATTTGAAGGCTAATAGGATCCCATTAGCACCTCCTGGTTTGTCTACATTCCAGTGTAATAGGGTGAGAAGTATTACATAATTGGAACACTTCATTATCATTTTAGCCTACAATCAAAAATTGAATATAGGGTTGTGGGTTTTTTGTTTTCTTTGGGTTTTTTTGTTTGTTTGTTTTTTGGGACGGCGGATCAAACTTACCACCTTGTGCGTGCCATGACTATAGGTTTTTGCAAATGTCTCTAGTAAGAGACTTAGTATGCACAAAGCATAAATTATCTTCTACCAGGGTAGAAGAGATAGGCTTCCCAAAACCACCTTATGAATAATTTTCTCAATCTAATCAGACTTCTATTAGCCTTTGTGGATTCAATTCAGTAAATTTTAGGGTTTTTTGTTTTTATTTTTGTTGTTTGTTGAGACAAGTTGGCCCTATTTAGTCAGGGGTGGCCTTCAGTACATGATCCTCCTATCTTAGCCTCTTAAGTGCCTAATTTATGAGTGTGCTACTATGCCTGGCAGAAATTTTTTTTGAACATCTATAAAGTTCAGGCATCATACCAGGCACAAATGACAGGAAAATACATGTGATATTAACATAGTCACTGTTTCCTAGGGGAGCCAAACACATAAATATGCATTTACAGCTAGGTGTGGTGGCATCCACAGGTGATCCCAGTTCTCTGGGCTGAGGTAGGAGAATCACCATGAGTTTGAGGCCAGCCTAGGCTACATAGTGAGTTCAAGCCTGGAGTATATATAGCAAGACCCTGTCTCCAAAAGAAAAAGGCAGTTACTTGGTAATATGTGTGATAATGTAAGTCCTTGCAAGTACCTAAGGGCCTGATGAGATACCTAGGAAGGCTTCTTGAAGGAAATGATGCTTTTAAAAGATATATAGAAGTTTGTGACACAGAAAAATTAGAGAACATCTCACACATTGGAGAAAAGCAGACATGAAAGAATAAAATGGCTTATGTTGAGAAATATTGCAGGCTGCTTGATCTAGACAAAGTGCAAACTGAGAGCAGCGAGAGGTGAGGCTGGATTAGGACAGTCTCCTGCTTTCTTGCTGTATTAAATGACTGACAGGAAGTATGTGGGAGTGCATTACTGTTGAACAATACAGATTCCATTCTTCTTTGCCTGCTTCTTTCAAAGTAAACTTCTAGTAAGTAGCAAGCATTCTAAAAAATGTCTGTTTAAGGCTGAAGGAGTTTCCCATTTTCCTTACTTTACAAAAATGTAACTTGGGTTATTTGCCTATCATGAGCAATATCCTACATTTAATCCCCAACACTGAAAAAAAAAAAAATACAAGTTAGACACAGAGATAACCAACCAGCTGAATGTGTCAACAAGTTAAGATTATTTTTCTTCACTAAATTAAGGTGCCAAGGCAGAATCAGAGCACAATACCAGCTTGTGGTTTATTCAGCAGACATAAATAAAACCATTTGAGACTTTGTCTTTTTCCTGTTTATTCACTAACCTGCAATTTCTTCTATAGTTACTGAGTCTCAGGGACCTTAACCTTTGATAACTTATTTAAAACTAAAACAAAAGCTTTTAGCCAGGCATGGTGGCACATGCCTATAATTCCAGCACTCAGGAGGCTGAGGCAGTAGGATTGCTATGAGTTTGAGGTAAGCCTGAACTCCAAAAAAAAGACCTTATCTCAAAAAAAAGTTAAATAAATAAACAGCTAGCTTTCTGCTACATTTTGGAATTATTTTAAAGTATATGTGTCTTTTATATTTAGTTGGTTAGTTAGCTAGCTAGCTAGCTGGTTATTTGTTGCAGTACTGAGAATTGAATCCAGGGTATTTACACTGAGCTACTGCCCCAAACCTTATATTTTATTTTGAAGCAGGGTCTAAGTTGCTAAATTGCCCAGGCTGGCCTCAAACTTGCAATCCTCCTGCCTCCTCTAGCATAAAAAATTTCTTGTTGACATCATGCTCCCAAGCCCTTTTTAAAATTTTGAGACAGAGTGTCACAAAGTTACTCAGGCTGGGTGAGATCCTCTAGTATTAGCCTCCTGAGTAACTGGGATAACAGGTCACTGTAGCCAACTCTTAGTTTTATATTTTCTTTTTATTTGAGTGCTACAGTGCAATAAAGCATATAAACCATCAAAGATGGACAGAGTTTTGGTTATTGTAGTCTTCATACTTACTCACACATCCTCTTCTAGCTTACATTAGAGGCATTCAGAAACTCTTACATTTTAAAGAAGCATTTACATTATTGTTTTTCCATGGTGAAATTTTCAGCAACTCAAGCAAAAGAAAAAAAAAAGTGTAGACTTTGCTAAGTTTAGTGGTTAAAGTTCCACTTTTCACATTGTATCTTTGTGTTTTCTACCTATTCAGATCAAAGGGATTATAACACTTTGTAGCAAATTAGAAGATAAAACTGTTCCTATTTTTAAGGGTTCTGTACATCTTTGTCTTAATAAATGGGAAGAGATAAGATTGAAAATATAAATGTATAATATCAACAAGAACTTTTATAGAGGTGTGATGATTATTTTGATTAAAAAAGTTTTCCTTGTAAGAACCAGTTTTCCCTTTGGGGACTTTAATGGTATCCCAACTAAGTGGCTACATCTGAAAAATAGACTACTAAGAACTAAGAACTGCAGAGAAAGCCATTAACCATGTAAATAACACAGGACCAGCACCAGAACTGCTGCTGGAACCTGTGCACCTAGACACTTACCTTTTAAAGTCTGTTGACTTAATCCACTCATGTAAATACGTGCCATCTAAAGAAAGATAATAAATCTGTCCTTGTTGTTTCTTTTTTTTAATTGTACTACTTATTTATTTTTTTTAAAATTTTAAAGAGGAAAGAAAGCAAAACAGAAAAAAGGGTAGAAACAATACAGAATTTAAAAAAAAAAAAAACAGTAAGAAATCACTAGTTGATAAATCACACAGTCTTCCCAGAAATAGTTGTTCAAGTTACAGAATTAAACCATACAAAGTGGACATTCAAACAGTGAGGCTGCAAGCAGCCCTGTTCAATGATCCAATAAAAACCCAGTAGTACGGTTATCAATCCTGCATACTTAAAACATACATGCAGTTATATCCTTTAGAGCACTTTCTTTTCCTCCTTTTACTTTTTAAATCCATTATCTGTTTAGTTATATCATGTTTCAGCTTGCTCAGTATCTTACTGATCTGTTGTGTTGTTATTTCTTTTTAATCACCTTACATAATTCTGTTGTTTTGTTTTTGAGTTTCTCCTCATCCATGCCCCATGGATCAGCTTTGGTGGAGTTGGGAGTTTTGGGAGGTATTTTATTACCTTGTTTTCTTATTTTCTATTTTTGTTGTTTTTTTTTTTGAAAGTAGTGAAATACGACAAAACAAGACAGAACACAGCCAGTTGAGACAGTACAGTGAAACTGGTACAGAACATCACAACGGGTTACCGGATAACAGTAGTAGGTGCCATAGTATTAATTGTCATCTTCACAGTGTTGTTCTTTCAATCAGGTATAGCAAAGTCAAACCAAATACAGAACATTATAGAATTTATCAAAACAGAATATTGAATATAGCAATACAATTAATCAGAACAAAGCAAAACAGTGATGACAATATTTGCCTTTAAAGAGATGGTAGAAGGAAATCCTCCCTATTTGCTATATTGCATATGATCAACCTCCCAAGAGATGCTCAGACCTCTGGCTCCCATTTGCTAATAGGGAGTGTGGGGGAAATGGGATGGGATGTTTGATTCTCAGCCTGCACACTGGTAGGCTCATCACTGCTTACCAGGGAGGCGAGAAGGTTGCTTGGTTTCCCAGCGCCCTGAGTTCCAACATGGCATGGATCTCGGGAGACGCTGGCTGGTTTTCCCCCTGGAGTGGCTGCAGCTTGCCTGAGCCACAGCTGTTACCAGGGAGGCGAGCTGGTTGCTTCTTATTGATTCTTAAGCATAGTTTCCAGAAGTATCTGGAATTTAGTAAAGAACCTGACATTAGGTTTTGAGGGAGAGGGACAGCCAGGAATAAGAAAAGATACAGCTGCAACCTCAAGTTCCATCTTTAGTGCAGGGTGATAGTTAACTGCCTCACTTTTTAAGAGCAACATAATAAAGTGCCTCTTTTTTACCATGTTGTTCTTGTCCAGAGCCCAGAGTATATAATCATTGTTTCTAAGGAATCTTGGGGCAGTAGATGATGATCTCATAAAGTAATTTATTTGTTATCCATTGTGTGAAAATGAAAATAGAATTCTCAATTGAACATGGTGGTATATTCCTGTAATCCCAGCACTCAAGAGGATGAGGCAAGAGAATTGCCATGACTTTGAAGCTAGCCTGAACTACATAGCAAGATCCTATCTCAAGAAACAAAAGACAACAAAAAAACAAAGTACTGTAAATGTACTGTCTTCAAATATCTGATTGTATTGAGATTTAGCTCAGTGGCATAAGCGCCTGCCTTTCAAGCGTGTGATCATGAGTTCTAGCTCCCATACCAAAAAACAAAAACAAAAACAAATATCTTATTGTATTTTAAATCTCTGCAATCTCAACATGGAATTTTTTTTTTTCTAAGTTGAAAACTTTCACCTTTTCACTAAAGGAGACATTTTACATTTCTTTTCCCCAGCATATCCAAATATCCAAAAGTATTACTCTTGTTCTTTGGGACCATTATTAAATAAAATAAAGGTTATTGGAACACAAGCACCATGCTACCATGACAGTTTGATAACTGATAATTGAGATGGATACTAAGTGACTAATGGGTGGGTAGTATATACTACATGGATACTCTGGAGAGAAGGAGGAGTCATACCCAGAGGACTGGCAGGATGTAGCCCAGTAATAGAACACTTGACTAGCATGCACAAAGCCTTGGGTTTGATCGCCATTACTACTGAATAAATAAACTATACATTATGTAGTTTGGGAATTTTCTGTTTAACATTTTCAGAGCAAAGTTGACACCGTGGAAAGTGAAACCATAGATAAGGGGAGACTATTGTGCCATCCTCTTTCCTACACTACCTAGCCCCTGTTGCAGTTGGTCTGTCTGACCTTTGGCATTTCAGCTTCCTTTGGTTGTGATTTATTAGGCATCTGCAAGTTACTTGTCACAATATATCACCCAGGAGCCTTGTGAATTTTCACATTTGTCGTAAACCAGAGGGAAAAAAGAAACCAAAATAAAAATGAATGATGAGATATGGCTGAGTGCTTAAAACTTATGCTACTTAAGTAAATAGTTATATCATTGGCCAGTATGATGTAGAACAATGCATTGATATTAATCCCGGATGATAATGATAAAGATCAAACAATTTGGTGTTGGCCATGACTTTAAAATTCTTTTTCTATTCCCATTTTACTGGCTTGTTGACTTGATTGTAACATACCTTTTCAAATACTCCCCCATATGTTGTATAAAAAGAGGAATTCAGTTCTTGACACTGGTTGGTATCCATGTTGATGCTAGTATTCTTACCTATAAAATTCAGGTAGTTGGGACCTAAAAAGAAAATTCTCAAAAAAAATGTGCATAAAATTAGCACTAGAAGTTTGTCAAGTGAAGAAGGAACTTAAAACAGTGTTGTTTATAAATTAATATTTTTAAATTGACATTTTAATGCACAGGGCATTTTAGTTGATAAAATTCAACAATACAGACAAATATGTTAAGAAAGAAATTGACCCACAAAGATATGGCACCAGTGTCCTTTCAATAGCAGTAGAACTATATAGCATATTGAAACCGTCTTAGGTGCCTCTCTGTAATAAAGGGAATCTGGTGTCAAATGGCAGGGTACAGTAATTCTCACTTACTTGTGTAATGAAATTTACTTCGGAAGTGGAGATGGAAAGCATCATATGTTTTTGAAAGTATGCCTTATTAAGGTTTTTAAAGCTAAGGGTGATAAAGCTTGTCACAGTTCTTCTCATACCACTTCATAAAACTGTGCACATTCACCAAAGGAAGAATTTTGTCAGCTGCCAAAATCTTCTCTTTTAGATATTAATATAGCTTTCTCAAACAGATAAATAAACTTACCTAATTTTGTAGGAGTTTTCCTCTTCTGTTTGTCCTCCTTCAGTCCCCCAATGATATTTTCTCTTAGAGTATTTTAGGAAAAATTTCCTGTTCTTATTTTTCTACTATAAATTACCTTGCTTACACATGTAGCATATGAATTGCTACTGTTGCTGTGGTCGTATTATTTGTTGAGTAATCGTGTACTTTGAAATGATTCATTCAGAAACCATGAAGCATTCAAAGCAGGATGTGTGACTCACTTAGTAAACAGCAACATTTAAAAGCAAGAGCAGGAGCCTAAGACTTGACTGAGGTAAAAATGAAAGTTCTGTTGGTTTTGACATGTATATATATGTGTTCATTCCCTGCCTTCCTTTCCTTTGCATAATTTTCCAAACAAATGATGCTGTGCCTTGGAAACACTGTGCTGAGGAGAAGTCTTTTTTATTTTTTATTTTTATTTTTGGTACCGGGGATTGAACTCATGACCTCTTGCTTGCCAGGGAGGTGCTTAAGCCACTGAGCTAAATACCCGGCTAAGGAAGAGAAGTCGTGTCAAGATTTAGGGCCATGTTGGACCTTGTGGTGCTGGGAAAACAGGCAGCCGCCAGCATGCCACTGTGGTAAGTGGCTGTGGCCTGGCAAGCCGCAGCCGCCCCAGGGCTAAAACCATATCAGCGTTTCCTGAGATCCGCAACGCGCCACGTTGGAGCTTGGGGTGCTGGGAAAACGGGCAGCCAGTTCACCCCTCTGGCAGGCGCTGTGAGCCTACCTGGGTGTGCACTAAGAATCAAACATCCATCCATCACCACCACCACCCCAGCAAGTGAGACCCGGAGATCTGAGCATGTCTTGCGAGTTTAACTACATGCAATATAGGAAATAAGAGGGATTTTCTTCTGCCGTCTCTTTAAGGGCAAATATTTTTATCACTGTTTTGCTCTGTTTTGACCAATGGTATTGCTATATTCAATATTCTGTTCTTGTAATTTCGGTATTTCGATATTGCTCTGCCTTATTGAAGGAAAAACTATTGTGAAGAAAACCAAATGTACTATTGTGCCTATTGCTGTTGTCCCAGTGGCCTGCTATGAGGTTTTGTGCCAATTTCACTGCACTGCCTCAGTTGGCTATGTCCTGTC
The DNA here is from genome assembly GCA_004027455.1 of Hydrochoerus hydrochaeris. Lineage (NCBI taxonomy): Eukaryota > Metazoa > Chordata > Mammalia > Rodentia > Hydrochaeridae > Hydrochoerus > Hydrochoerus hydrochaeris. The sequence continues at coordinate 358,708 of PVLA01000711.1, forward strand.
TTTTTCTGCTGTATTTTCCTACCTTCAAAATAAATAAATAAATAAAAATAATAAATAAGAAAAAATTTTAAAAAGTAAGTAACAACAGCAAAACAGATCAGCAAGGTACTGAGCAACCTGAAATATGGTATAACTAAACAGATAATGGACTTAAACAGCAAAAGGAGGAAAAGCAGGTGCTCTAAAGTATATAACTACATGTATATTTAAGAGTGTAGGAATGATAATTATGTTGCTAAATGTTTGTTGGATCAGAGAATGGAGCTGTTTGCAGCCTATTTGTCCACTTTGTATGCTTTGATTTTGTAACTTGAACAACTACATCCAGGAAGACAATATGTAATGTATCAACTAGTGATTTCTTACTGTTCATTTTTTTGAAATTCTGTATTGTTTCTACCCTTTTTTTTGTTTTGCTTTATTTTCCCTCCTCTTTAAATAAAATTTTTTAAAAAAGAAAGTTTTAGATCTCTTTCAGAATATGCGATCTGTTGTCATGATTATTATTCAAAAAAAGAGCAGTTATACTTTCCACTAGCCGTTCACTAGTGGTACCATTGTACAGAGCTTACCCCCACAGTTTCTCAGTATTCTAGTGGCTTTTTCTTAATATTTTCTTTTTTCAAAATATACCAAGTGGTGCATGTCTGTAATCTCAGCAGTTGGGAGGCTGAGACAGGTAGATAGATCCTCATGAGTTCGAGGCCAGCCTTGGCTACATAGTGAGTTCAAGGTCAGCCTGAACTACAAAGCAAGACTGCTTCAAAAAACAAACAAAAAAACGAAGCATAAATGCTATACAAAAGCTGTTCCATTGATGAAGTGCTGCCAAACCCAGAAATGTTGAAGAAAGGAGTGGTTAGAATTTTGCATAAGTGACATTTGAGACACACAAATAAAAACCAGATGTGGCAGCACATGCCTGTAATCATAGCATTTCAGAAGCTGAGACAAAAGATAACTGCAAGCTCAAGACCAGCCTGGGCTACATAATGAGTTTAAGACCAGTCTAGACTTCATAGCAATACCCAGTCTCAAAAAACAAAGAGAAGCCTGGCTTGGTGGCATATTCCTGTAATCCCAGCACTTGGGAAACTGATGCAGGCAGATCACAAGTTCAAGGCCAACCTGCGCTACAAAGTGAGACCCTGTCTTAGAAAGCAAAATTTTAAAAAACAAAAACATAAATGTAAACTCCTTATATTCTTCTTCCTTGATAGTTTAGGACCTAGGTATTCAGGATTTGTTTCCTAATAACTGGAGAGTTTTCTGATTTTGTCCTTTTTCTAGTCTACTCTTCTAAAACAAGGGAAGAGAGCTATATTGTAAGTCAAGATACAAGAGCATTTAAAAATGTTTCCACACAGAAACTAGAACTGTAGTAGCCAGAAATAACATTTCAGGAATGAGTCTGGCTAGGAGTTGAGTGCATATTGTACAAAAATTTCATTGGTCACTATGCTTTACTAAGGATTTAGCTTAAAACTCTTAACATTCTTAATACCTATATGCTTGTGACTGGCTCAGAGTCCAAAGGCAAATATTTAGCTTTAATTTGGCCTGAACTCTCATTTGTCCTGAGCCTTCTTGTCAGTTTTGTTCAGTGCTGCTATTGGTAGAAGGCTCAGGACAAAAAATAAAATAAGAGTACATCCAAGGGCCCAACATGGTGGTACACGTGTGTAGTCCTAGCACTCAGAGTCTGAGGCAGAAGGATTGTTTGAGACCAGCCTGAACTACATAGTAAGACCCTGTCTCAAAAAAGAAAAGGAAAAAAAAGAAAATTAAAAAAAAAATAAAACAAAACATCCAAGAGAGTTGGCTAAATGGGATTAGGAAAAGAACTATTTCTAAACATTGACTTATTTGAATTGTTCCACTTAAAAGATACATATTAGTATAATACCTGTCTACTTTAACCTTTGAAAATGGAAAGAGGGAGCCAGGCATGGTGGCACATGCCTGTAATCCCAGCATTCAGGAAGCTTAGGCAGGAAAATCAAGAGTTTGAGGTTAGTTTGGGTTACATATTAAGTTCAAGGTCAGGTTACACCATATAGAAAAGAAGAAGAAAAAAGAAGAAACAAGGGACTAGCTGCTGCATGCCAGGTACTATACTGTTTTATATAGTTACTTGATTTTAAAACATAAAAGGATATGAGGGAGCCTTCTGGGATATCTCAAATGTTTCATCTTTTTATTTTTTTACTTTTATTTTTATTTTTGGTACTGGGAATTGAACTCACCTCCCATTTGCCAGACAGGCACTTATGCCACTGAGCTAAATCCCCACTCTGTTTCATTTTTTTATTTCTCCAAGTACTGCGTATTGAACTCAGAGCCTTGCACTGAACTATATATCCAGTCCTTTTTTTGTTTTTATTTTGAGACAGGCTCTTACTAGGTTGCTAAATTTCTCCAGGCTGATGTCAAACTTGCAGTCCTTCTGCCTCCACCTCCCAAAGTGCCAGAATTACCACAGTACCTGGCTCATATCTTAAGTGATGATTTTGCAGATATTTACTTATATACAAATTCATTGATGGTCCAAGTATGTAGTTCAGTGGCACAATGCCTGCCTCACAAGTATGAGGCTCTGGGTTCAGTTCCTGGTACAAAAAAAATTCATTGAGACATGTAAGATTTTTGAATTTTCTATATGTTATACCTCTATTTTAAATAATTAAAAATCTAGGAGCTAGGTATAGTGGCATTCATCTGTAATCCCCAGATGCTTGAAAGAATGAGGCAGAAATATCACAAGTTCCAACCTGGGCAATTTAGGGAGACACTGTCTCAAAATAAAAAATATTTTACAAGGGTTGAGCATATAGCTCTGAATTCAATCATCAGTACTGAAAAAAATAAATAAGTAAAAGGAAGACTTCATTTGCTGAGATTTGGTCTGATTTACGGTTCCTACTATCTTTGTTCTTTGGGTTATACTTAACCATTTTTCCTTAGCTCTGTTCATTCAGTTAGTTTGCTAGGAGGTCACAGTCTCTTATTACAGAAGGATAACTGAAGAGAAACTTCCCAGAAATGGAAAAGATTTTTACCAAATATGTCTCATGGAAAATTAATTGTTAACAAAAAGACTATATACTTATTATTCTTTCCCTACCCATTCTAGAACTAAAATTAGTTTTCCAGTTGACTTCCTCATAATCCTAACGTTTTATTTTGTGGTGCTTAACATTTCTTAAGTTAATAAAAAAATCTTCCTTCTTCCTTTTTTTTTTTTTTAATTCCATCAGGAAAAAAACCCCTAGTTGTATCAGAGAGTGAAAATGAAAAGTAGCCAAAATTGTTTTGATTACCTTCTTCCTTATTATCTTTTTGTTACCAACAAGGTAATGGGTAAGAATTCCATTTAATCTGTTCTTCATCCAGTTACAGTGCTTTCTGTCTCTATCTTCCTAATTTCCCTACCCTAAGTATTTGTAGAGCTGTAGTACATCAGCCATTTTATAAAATGATCTTGGAAGTTTTCTGCCTGTACTCCGTCCTTCCAAGTTTCAGGTCCAAAAACATGTGGCAGTTTGGCAAGGGAAACTAAAAAAATCTGTTTTCTTATTTCTTTCTCTGTTACTGTGTAGTAGAGTTTCTCAACAGAGATACAGCAGACATTTCACATTAGATAATTCCTTTTTTGGAGACTAGCTTGTGCATTGTATAGTATTTGTCAGTTTCCCAACCCCATACCCTGTAGAGGCCAGTTCCATATCCCTACTTGTGACAAGTATGTCTCCAAATATTGCCAAATTTTTCCTGGGGAGAAGAGTTGCTGGTTGAAAGTTATTGCCATAAAACATAATCTGCATTTACAAAAAATAGATTAAAGGGGAAAGACTGAAGATTGACATGTGATTAAAATTCCTGTGGTAATTTTTTTTCTTTTTGGAATGGGGCCTCATTGTTGTCTAGTTGGCCTCAAACTGCTTAACTCAAGTGATCATCCTGCCGCAGCCTCCTGGAGTGCTGGGATTATAGGCATGTACTATCACACCTGGCCCATAAAAATTATTGAGATATTTTACATTCTTTTCTTTTTTTGTACTATCTTCATAATCTAGTATATGTTTTGAGAGATAGCATGTCCCAATTCAGATTAGCCATATTGCAAGTAATCAGTAGCTCTGTGTAGCTAGTGGCTTTCATTTTAGGTAGTGCACATCTACATCATCATGATTTTTGGGAGGGGCACAAATTAGCACATAATGGTTTCTCCACTCCTGTTTATGTGTGCCAGAGCATCAAGAAGTTGTCCCAGTTCATTTACATGATAAAATAAGACTTTAAATTTAGTCTGATATGGTATTTAATGCCTGTAATCCCTGCACTCTGGGATGTGAGGTAGGAGGATTTCAAGTTTGAGCCCACCCTGGGCAATTTTATGATTTAGTGCAACATTGTCTCAAAATTAAGAAAAAAAATGTATTTTAAAGACTAGGATGTAGGCGGTGCCATCATGCTGTCTCATGTGGAAGCAACACAGGGTAATGTGTAGTATGTGAGTGCAGCTCAGTCCCGTCCCTCATACCTCATGTGGCCATAGCCAAACATCAGCCCATGAGTGGCAGCCTCACAGAGAAGGTTGCATTTGGTTGCTGCTCCAACCCAGACCTCAGCACCAAAGATTTTCTGTTGCAGCAGACTATGCTACGAGTTAAGGATCCTAAGAAGTCAGGTTTTTATATTAGAGTTCCTAGAATGATGCTACTCTAAAAATTAGATTTTCCTGCTGTGAAATTTTCACTGTTTCTTGGCATATGTAGGTAAAAAATGATAGCCCCAGAGATAAAAATGAAAAAGTAGTGTTCTCCAGAAAAGCTACACTTGAGTTGATATGCAATTGGGGCACTGAAGATGATGACACTTAGGGTTACCACAGTGGTAATTCAGACCCTCGAGGATTTGGTCACATTGGAATTGCTGTTCCTGATGTATAGGTGCTTGTAAAAAAGATTTGAAGAACTAGGAGTCAAATTTGTAAGGAAACCTAATGATAGTAAAAATGAAAGGCCTGACACTTATTCAGGATCCTGATGGCTACTGGATTGAAAGTTTGAATCCTAACAAAATGAATGAAATGTTTCTTTGAGGTATCAGTGAGGATGGAAATAAGAGTGGAATAATGTGATAACAGAAACGCCAGGGACTGATGGATCTGTGTCCCAATTCAAATCATTCTGAAGTCCTTTTTCCTTTCCTTTTCAGGTGGTTTTGTTGTTGTTGCTTTGAGGTTTGGTTTTGGTTTTTTGCCTATTTATTCATTCTAGCTTTTAAGTAGTGCTTTATTTTATGACCTTGATTATAGCTGTGTAACTTTACTTTTTTTTTGTTTTGTTTTGTTTTTGTCTTTTTGAAACGTGATCTTGCTATGCAGTTCAGACTGGTGTTGAACTCCCTTTTTTGCCTAGGCTGGCCTCAAACCTCACAGCTGTCCTCCTGCCTCAGCCTGCCAGAGTGCTGGGATTACAAGTGTATCTCACCATATCCAGCATGTTAACTTTATTTTTTAGGTAATAACTAGAATGATTCCCTTCAGAGGTTGCATTTGCTGCCTTTTAAGTCCTAAATATTGCCTCTCTTCAAAGAAGTCTTTCTTTGAATTATCATTTTTTTAAAAAAATTAACATTTTTGTGGTGGCTATTGTCTGAGGTTTCAATTCCTCAGAAATAGCTTTTCAGGATGGAAAGTAAGGAACACTGAAAAAAAAGAAACTTCAAGGGCCAGGGGTTTAGCTCAGTTGTGTTAAGTGCCTGCTTGGCAAGTGTGAGGTCATGAGTTTGATCCCAGTTACTAAAAGAAAAAAGAAAAAGAAACTTCACATGTACTTCAAACAGTATAAAGTATTTATTTTATAAAAGAGAAAGTACTTTTGAGAACCGTTCAGAATCATGCTGACAAGGGTACTGATAGAAAACTAATTTTTTTATTTATAAAATAACTTTTAAAGTTCAAGGACTAATTTCATTTGTTTGGGAATGAGGAAGAAGAAGAGGAGGTGGGTAGAATATTTACTGGATACTCAGACACCCAACAAGACTGTAGCATACTGTTTCTCATTTAATACTCCAGTTCCTATGAAAAAGAAAGTAGGCTAGACATGTAAAATAACTTTAATGAACTAAGGCAATACAAGTAGTCAAGATGTCATCTTAATATTTAGACTGCACTTCAAAATCAAACCTTATTACACCTCCCACATTAGTTTCCTGTTGTGAAAACCTAAAGTGAATTCACACATGATGCTCTTGGTTCTTCGGCCTAAGTGCCATGGTGAGGGAAGAAACATGGAAGTCTTAACACAAGACTGCTCAAGGGACACGCACTTATTCCAGGACAAATGATGCTTACATTACTTAGAGGAATCTTCTTTACCCTAGGTCTTCATGATGCCAGGAATCATATTCACTGATAACATAATGTAGTTATTAGAAATCAGCTCAGTCAACTTGCCTGTTACAGTGGACATTTAGTGGGTTTCTGCTGGCACTTATGCCGCAGAGCTAAATCCCTGGCAGAGATGGGTAATCATTTTAAAAGGAAAAACTTTTGGGATCTATTCCTCCCATTCTCCCATTTTAAACCAATAGAATAATCTGTATTTTGACTAAGATCAAAGTTTTTGTCACTTAATTGTGGCTATTTTAACTGAAAAATTGGTTTCAGAGAGATGATTCCCTAAGCATGAAATTCAACACTGATCTGTTATCATCACAAGGCCCTGGCTTCAGTGCCCTAGTACAGGATAGGGGACTGGCGGGGAAGATGACACAGCTATAACTGATGGAAACTTGGGACACTGATCTAGATTTTTTTTTTCCTACTGAACTTCACATTCAAGGCAAATGGTCTGTCACTAAGCTATACCTCCAGCCCCTGATACAGAGAATTCTTGAAATGTTAACTCTTAATAAATGAGAGACAGTATAATTAAATTTTCAAAACAATAGCCAGTTTGGCATTCATTTTAACAAAAACCAGTAAACTTTTATTTGCTTCCTCCTTTTCTCAGAGATTAAAAATTTACTAGCTTCTAGAAAAATACCTGCTATACACAGTCGCTATTCAATAAGTATTTGCTGAGTTAATAAGGAATGGGAAATGTCTAAGGTCAGGTTCCTTTCATCACATATATTAATATACAGAAGAGGTTCTGTCTTTCCTCCATGGTTAGTAGTACTTAGAGACACTATGCATTTACTGCTTTATTAACTGATGGAATAACCACCAACTAAATAACACTACTGATTAAATATTAAGCTTGCTTAGCTTAGGTTAAATGCAAATCTCTCATGGAATCAAAAGAAAAAGACCTCTTTGATTTCTTTGTTTTTCTGGCTGCACATGGCACAAAAGGAACTGAGATAGTTTGGTGTTGTTTTCCTCAGTGAATGGGGCTAAAACCTGAGTGTTTGTTTTCCCAAAGAGTCATGGGAAGGAGCTTTGTGGAAAGCTTGTATCAAGTGAAGAAGGTAGAAACAGGGTACTGACCAATCACTTTATTTTATTTGTGATAATGGGGCTTCATTCAAGGCTACATCCCAACCCAAACCCCTTTTGTTTTAACTTTTGCGATAAGGTCTTGGTAAATCATTAAATTATCCATGTTGGGCTAGAGGTCAAAATCTTCCTGCCTTCGCTTCCCATAATGCCCAGCTCCCATCATTAGTTTTAGAAAGCAAAAGACAAATAGAACTTCTGGTAAAGGAGCTGTGGAAAACTGCAACATGCAGGCAGTTGCTGTGTTGTAGGCATGTTTTAATGAAGGAACATGACCAGAAGCCTCAAAGGGACTTTTGAAGGTGCCATTCTTTTGAATTACTGCTGTTCATCTGTTCTTTTGAAGGGATGGGAGCATAAATTAGTCCAGTAACCCTGTCTTACTTAGTCATAAACTGGAGTAGACTTTACCTCTTTGTTGTCCTTTTATCCCCTTAACAAACACAGTCTCTATACCATCTCCTTTTCTCTTCCATTATCCTGCCTACAGGCTCCTCCCTACCCTTATTTTTTTTCCTTGCATTTTTATTCTGCCTTTATATAGCCAGCAGCATTGTATTGGCCCCTTTATGGCTGATGGAACCCAGGCAGGCCGCCTGATGAGGGGAGCCAGCATTTGGCCAATGGGGCTGGTGTGTGCAATTATTGCTGGCCATTGGGCCTCAGTCCTGTACAGCTCTGTCCTGGCTCATTAAAACCCTGAGCCAAATAGCCGCACGGCGCCTCCTGCAGCACTGTGGGGGCCAGGAAGTTAAATGGTTCTCCTAATCCTGCATAATTTATCTCCCTGTTAGCCCCCTCATAAAATAGTATAATCAGCCCCATCATGGAGAGCTTCATTCTGAAATTTCTTGTTTTTGTGATGACCAATGAGTTCCTGGTCTTCTTCTTCTTCTTATTATTATTATTAAAAATTGTTTTCCCCTTGTCCACTACAAGTTTGCTTTAATGATTTTTTCATTTAGAGCCTTCTACCTGGTCTTCAGTTCACTAACAATCTGTCTACTTCTCTTCTTTGGACCTGATATTACAGAGCAGTTGGTGCTGTAGTCTCCTGCTCTCCTGCTTTCTAGCACCATTTTTCTGTTTCTTCTCCTTTTTTATTGCTTCCAATTTTTTCTTTTTCCATTTTCCCTTTTGAGGGACCAACCTCACTGCAGCATATTTGGTAGGACATTTTTTAAAGGGACTGAACTGGTGTGTGTATATTTGTTTGTTTTCACATCTCCATTTCTGTTTCATTTCAGAGATTTACAAACGAGGACCACCTGGCAGTTCATAAACACAAGCATGAGATGACATTGAAATTTGGTCCAGCCCGAACTGACTCAGTCATCATTGCAGGTATTTGCTGCCCCAAAAGCCACGTGCCTTATTGTCATCAGACAATTAAGATTAATACCAGGGACCAGATGTACTGGGAGCTGTACTCCCCTTCTCCCTTCATGAGCCCTTATGTGATCTGCATTTAATCAGGAAAAAAGAACACTAAAAGCTCCCAATTTTCTATTGTTCCCTCTATTCTCTGATTTTTAATAACAAGATTCTGTTCTGTGGTTTTTGACAGTAGGTATGTTGAGGTTTTGTTCTAGCTTTTTTCATTGTATTCCCTCCTATTTACTGAGTCTTTGGAAGATTTACAGACAAAAGATGCCTTTGACATTTCTCTCTATCAGCGGTGCACAGGCAAACAAAAGGCAAAAAGCCGACCTACCCTGGCTGCTTCCTTTCCACTGGGTATCAGTTGCCTCCAGTGGGCAGACTATCAGTTTGTAAATTTAGCTTCCTTGTGAACTCAGATACCATAGAGAGCAAATTTCCAGAACTCAGACAAAACATTTGTTTGAGTCATTGGGACTTTTCTATGCCAATTTGGGTGACCTGGAACCTCTCACCAGTTGTTTTAGATACTGTCTTGCTTCCATGAACTATCACAAAGGACCATTCATAGCAACAGCTCTCACACCATGTAGCAGTTCTTCATGCCATTTGTAGCTAGACTAACATAGAAACCAAAGTTTCTTTTTCTTTTGATACCACAAGAGATTTGGATTTAACCCAAGTTAAGCAAGTTTAACTTAATATTTAATCAGTAGTATATTTAGTTGGTGGTTATTACATCAGTTAATAAATCAGTATATGCAGAGGGTCTCTAAGTACTACTAAGCAAAATGGTGTCCTAGACGTGGAGGAAAGACAGAACTTCTTCTCCATACTAAAACATGTGATGAAAGGGACTTGACCTTAGAGATCTATTCCTTATTAACTCAGTAAACACTTATTGAGTATCAACTGTGTATACCACTTTGCTAGAGGCTTGTAGATTTGTAATCCCTGAGAGAATGTTAAGTGGGGACAGTGCCATCAACAATTCTTAAGAAAACCTGTGGAAATTGGGCACGTGCCTGTAATCCCAGCACATAGGAGACTGAGGCAGGAATATTGCTGTGAGTTCAAGGCCAGCCTGAATACAGAGCAAGACCTTGTTTCCAAAAAAAGAAAACCTGGGGGAGATCTTAAATAGTAGAGTATAAGTATACAGGTAGACAACACTTACTTAATTAAATCAGAGTATGTATTTATGAAAAAATTTGGTATTTGCACAAATGAATAATACAGTGTAAATACTAAGAAATGAATAGTAAATGAAATTAATCAGAGAAAGTTTATGAAAAACATAAACTTGGGGTAAGGCTATCAAGTTGGAGAAGTTTAAGTAAGTTTATGAAAAAAGGTAAACTTAGGGCAATGCTATCAAGTTGGAGAAGTTGTTCCAAATTGGTGGAAAGACTTATGCCAATCCTCCAGGGTGCTGATAGATACTGCAAGACAATCCCAAGAAGAAAAGTGTGTTGTTACCTTTTGCATTCGGTTCTGGAGTCACATGACTTGAGTTATTCTGTGCATGCTGATAATCATCATATATCTAATTGAGACCTGCTATGTCATATGTAGTTCAGTGCCCTTATTGAACATTTTTACCTGGTTGTCATTGAAATGTTTATGTCCTTTGTTATCAACTGATAGCAGTATTCTAAATCTTGAGTTGTTTTATTGTTTTGTTTTGTTTTTGGTGCTTTAAACAATTTATTTAACTGAAGTCAGGCATAATGGCACCTTCTGTAATCTCAGCACTCTGGAGGCTGAGGTAGGAGGATTGTTACAAATTCAAGACCAGCCTGGGCTACAAAGTGAGCCCAAGGCCAGCCTAAACCACATAGCAAAACCCTGTCTCAAAAAGACCAAAAAAAAAAAAAAATTATTTAACTGAAGTGGAGTTCTATTTATTTAACTAAAATGACTTCCATTTTATTTTGATACATCTTTTCCCCATGGTGATTTACAAGATATTCATACCAATATAAATATTTCATAAATATTTGGCCATTTGGGTATATACCTACACAATACCTCAGCAGTATCTTTTTTTTTTTTCCTTTTTTGGTATTAGTAATTGAACTCATGACCTCACTCTTGCCAGGCAGGTACTTACACCACTGAGCTTTCAGTTAGAAAAACACTGAAGAATAAAGACCTGACACAGTTAACTAGGTAGAATGAAAATCTGCTCCAAATATTTGTTTCTGAGGTAAAGGCACCACACCTGTTCAATTAAGAAAACCATCCTTATAACACAGAATGATTTTTTTCTTTTTCTAAGTAGGGCCTAGAACCCTTAGCCAGAGTTCCATCCTCAGTTTATGCCGTGAATTCACAGGGAATAGGTTCCAACAACTCAGGCTCCTTCCCACTGGTTCTTACAAAGTGTGCTTCTCTGGGTGGGGCAGGCCGACACTTTAGTTCAACCCTGGTACCTTTCTCTTTGGCTTCCTTCTTTTTCTGATCATTTTTCTTGACTTTTCAGGAACCTAACGTGATTCTTTGAGTGTTTTATATGCTCTATACACACATTACTCCTCTTGGCAAGTATTTTGCCCTTAACTTGCTTGTTTACAACAATGCCAGCAGCATGCTGGGTAACACTGTAGATGCTTACTGTTTTGTCATGGTAACATTTGTGTGGCATTCCTTTTTGCACAGTACCCATTCCCTTGATGTCTACAATATCACTCTTTTTTTAGGTTCACTTGTATGTGGCCAAAAGAACAACCTCATGTTTTCTAAAATGCCTAGAGGACATATACCAGATTCCCCTCCACTTTCCCTTTGTGTTTGTCATTTTGGCAAATTACTGGAAGATGGTGGTTCCAGCCAAAAGCAGTTGTTTTATTCTTTATACAAATCCTCTCCATTCTGTTCTGTCCTTGTATTAATCAGCATTCTGTCACTGTAACAAATATTTGAGATGAGTCAATTTAGAAAGTGTATTTTGGGTCACAGTTTTGGAGGTTTCAGTCTATGGTTGGTTAATCCTGTCTGTTTTAGCCTATGGCCAGACAGCACATCATGGCAGAGAATAAATGGTAGAGCAAAGCTACTTTCTCAAGGCTGAGTCACCAAAGAGAGAGAAAGAAAGCAAAGTCCTGCAGTTCCCTTGAAGGAAGGTATGCTCCCAATGACCTCAACCTCCCACTAGGTCCACCTCCTCCATAATGATGAGGGCTGAGAACCACAACTTTAATAAATGAGCTTTTGGGAGAAATTATCCAAACCCTATAACATTCCTATTCTTCCTGCCACCACCCTCTGCTTGTATTCCTCTAAAGTCTCCTAGCTTGCTTCCTTAGCTGTTCTCCTCCTCCTCTTCTTCCTCCTTCTGCTCCTTCTCTTTCTCCTTCCCTTCCTCCTCCTCCTTCTCCTCCTCTTTCTCCTTCTCCTTGTCCTTCCTCCTCCTCCTTCCTCTTCTTCTTATCTACCTTCTTCCCCTTCTTCCTTCTTTCTCCTCTTGTTTCTCTTCTTCTTTCTTTCTCTTTTTTTGAGCTATGATCTTACTGTGCAATCCAGACTGCCCTTGAGCTCACTGTATAACCTAGGATGGCCTTGAACTCTCAGTGATCCTCCTGCCTCAATCTCCCTGGTGCTGGAATTACAGGCATGGGCCACAACACCCAGCAACTTTTCTCATTCTAATGCATTTTGCATGCTGGAAAAGCTAGTTTTCAACCAGACTCACACCTGTAATCCTATCTATGCAAGAGACTGAGGCAGGAAGATTGCAAATTCAAGGCCAGCGTGGGCAATTTAGTGAGTCTGTGTCTCTAAATCAGAAAGGACTGGGAGCATAGCTCACTGTTACAGTGCTTGCTTAGCATCCGTGAGGCCCTGGGTTCAACCCCCCTACTACTAGAGAGAAGAGCAGTCTTCCTTAATTTTTACTTTTGTGATCATAATCTGTCATCATCTTCTTATTTTCTCTTATTTTAAAGCTATTTACCTGGGCGTGGCAGTGCATGCCTGTAATTGCAGCATTCTATCAACTGAAGCAAGAGGATCACTACAAATTTGAGGCCAGCCTGGGCTATCTAGTGAGACCCTGTGTCAAAAAAAAAAAAGCTATATGTACATGGATTTTCAGGCTTCTCATAATCTAGCCTTATGATACTAATCCAACCTATATGGATGAGTTACATATATGCAACTTATATATGTAAAGAACTTTTTTTTTTTTTTTGTCTTTTTGAGACAGGGCTTCACTATGCAGTTTAGGCTGGCCTAGAATTTGCACTGATCCTCCTGCCTCAGCCTCCTCAGTTGTGGGATTATAGGCATACACTACTACATCCAGCCAAGAGCTTATCTTTTGACCTAACATAATGTTTCCTCCTTGTTCATATATGGTGACCATATCTTGTCTTCAACCTATATTACTTCTCTTAACCTTCAAATCTTCTATCATCTAAAACCATTCTCTAAGGCCTGGTTCAACTCCTACTTCTTGAAATATTTCTCAACAACTTTGTCATTTAGTACTTTGTGCCTTTAGTACTGTAACTGTTTTGTTTTGTTTTTTGTCTTTTTGAGACAGGGTCTTGCTATGCAGCTCAGACTGGCCTTGAACTCACTTTGTAGCCCAGGCAGGTTTTGAATTTGCAAGGATTCTCCTGTGTCAACCTCTCGAGTGCTGAGATTACAGACGTGCACCACCATGCCCAGCTACTGTAACAGTTTTATTTACTCAACTAAAAAGCATTCTCTTAGTTTCTTAGTACAAGACCCATATCTTATATTTGGGCTATTCTCTTGTCTCTCCCTAAGATATATAGCCAGTTATATGCATGTAACACCAAAATACATATAAAATATTCAGTAAACACTGATTTTTTTTAGGAATTATCAGAGCAGACTCAGGGGTTTCTTATATATCTTCAAGCTGTTTGTTGAGGAACCAGAGCCAATTGAGGGTAGAGGCCATCTGGAACATGAAAAACTAGATTTAACACGGATAGCCTTTAAAACGGATACCAGAAATGAGCATGAGAAGCAGAATGGGGTGGGAGGACTTTGTATGAGCCTTAGATCACAGGTCCAGAAATCCTTCTGCTGGACTGAAGATGTAGCTCAGTGGTAGAGCATTTGCCTAGCTTGCTAGCACGCCCAGAGTTCTGAGTTTGTGAGCACCAGCAGCAAAGAAAAAAAAAAAAAAGAGAAAAGAAATCCTTCTGCCGTCTCTCTGCTCTTAGCTGATCCTCCTGTTACAATTGAGTTGTGATTTTGTACATGCCCTTTCTGAAGCACTGTAAGCATAAAGGATGACACACTTCTGCTCACTCAAGAATGGAAGTAAAGTGGCTTTATCATTAGCCAACTAAAGCTGCCCAAGAACCTATTAAAACTATTTTGGGAGGTAGTGGTAACTTCTAAACACTCTGATTCAGAAGAGGTTTTAAGTATAAGAAAAAATTGTGTTGTTTCCGTGGAAAATCCCACTGGACTATTTTATCATGAGAGAAGGAATGATTTTGACTGCAGGTTTCACTTCTTGAAACGTAACTTAGGGCCAGGTATATAGTTCAGTTTAGAGTGTTTATGTAGAGTTCGATCCCTGTCAAGGACTGAACCCTGGGTTTGATCCACAGACTTGAGTTCTAGCATTTCTTTTCTTTTTTTTTTTTTTTTTTTTTTTTTTTTTTTTTTTTTGTCTTTTTGAGACAGAGTCTCACTATGAAGTTCAGGCTGGCCTTGAGCTCTCTTTATAGCCCAGGCTGGTCTTGAACTCGCAACGATCCTCCTGCCTTAGCCTCCCGAGGGCTGGGATTACAGGTGTGAGCCACCATGCCCGGCTGAGCTCTAGCATTTCAAATATAAATATGTATAATTTTTTAAAAATTATCTATTATAAATATATTAACTGATGTATTATATATTATGTAATTTTTCTATTATTCGGCCTGGTTGTTTAGAGTAGGAAATGAATCTCTGAAGTAACTATGAAAGGAAAATCATCATACTAAAGTTAGGATGCCAGGAATAATGATACACACCCAAAATCCCAGCACTCAGGAGGCTAAAACAGGAGGATCACCATGAGTTCAAGGCCAGCCAAGGCTACACAGTATGTTCAAGGCCAACCTAAACTACATAATGAGACCTTGTCTCAAAAACAAAACAACAACAACAACAAAAAAAAAACACCTTGATTCCCGGTTTTAAAAAATTGTGTGTGTGTGGCAGAGTAAGAAGAGAGAAGCTCAAATTTTAAATCCACATTGCTGAAAAAGTTCCCACGGATTACCAAGAGTCTTTTGTCTCTCTAAGAGCAGAGGCACTATGTTAAGAAAAAGACTGGCACAACCCCTATGGGAATATTTTGGTTGGTAAGTCTAAATCTAAATATCCTAGTTTCCGGAATTTGCTCTGGGCCCAGTTTTCTGTGAATTGAGTCCTATTGTTTGCAGTTTCCTTTCCTAACTCCTGGAATCGCTGTCATGTTCCCCAGTTGTCTGGAATGCCTTCAGCAGGTAATAGGCTTGTACCTCAGTGACCACCATTTCTTACAGTGGCTTTAGTATATCAACCATCTGGTTCTCAGTTTCTCTCTCTCTCTCTCTCTCTTTCTCTTTCTTTCTTTCTTTCTTTCTTTCTTTCTCGTTTTTTTGGGGGTTTTTCTTGGTTGGTTGGTTCTTTCTTTCTTTTTTCTTTTGGTACCAGGAATCTAACTCACAACCTTGCACTTGCCAGTCAGGCACTTGTGCTGCTGAGCTAAATCCCTGATCCTCTTTCTTTCGTTAAATTATGGTTTTGGGACAAGGTCTTGCTATGTAGTTCAGGCTGGCCTTGAGCTCACTATGTAGCCCAGACTGGCCTCAAACTCATGGCAGTCTTCCTGCTTCAGCCTTCTGAGGGCTGGGATTACAGGCATGTGCCACTGCACCCTGCTTCGTCCTGTTTCTTCTCTTCATCAAATGTTAACATCCATTTGCTTATACCTACTCACTTCAGACCTAGCAGGGAGTAAGTTTAAAAAGAAAACATTGTTTAACTGTGTGGTATTTGACTTCAATTGTACTTGATTTCACCAGCATGGGTGGTTCTCTTTTGTTTTGTTTGGGGACAGGAGTGGGGTGGTGAGAAAGCAAAAGAGTGCTGAGAGAAAGGTGGGTAATAGAGAATCACACAACAAAACACTGTCCTGTCTTCCCCCTGCTGGCCTCGAGGCAACACAGCACAGTCATCTTCACCCGCCTTCACCTGCTACAGCTCCTTAAACACAAACCCTCTATTTCCAAATAAAAATGCTTTTTTTATGTACTCTCAAATTTTAATTTCAGATCAAAACTAAAACAGAATTTCCTTTTCTTTTTATGTCTATAGATCAGACTCCTACTCCAACTAGATTCCTCAAGAACTGTGAGGAAGTGGGGCTCTTCAACGAACTAGCTAGCTCCTTCGAACATGAATTCAAGAAAGCTTCAGATGAAGATGAGAAAAAGGCAAGAAGTGGGACTTTTGCAAAAGAAAAAAGAAAAAAACTAGTGTTCTTCAGACCTAGATTATTTTTATTGTATCTTGGGATAATTTAATTAGTTAAAACATAAAAATCTTGGCAGTGGTTCTATAGAACCAGATAATACTAATCTTAATCAAACATCCAGATGATGGATCAGCTCAGTTCTGTTTTCACCAAAAAATCCTCCTGCTCTCCAGTATAGAAGTATGTCAATAATCCATTGTTGAAAAATAGGTTGGGTTCTGGCACTTGAGAGGCTGAAGCAGGAGGATCACTGCAAGTTTGAGACCAGCCTGGGTTACAAAATGAGCTCAAGACCAGCCTGAACTGCATAGCAAGACCCTGTCTCAAAAGGACTGGAAATTAAAAAAAAAAGAAGAAAAAAGGAAAAAAAAGAGTTGGGCATTGTGGTGCACACTTGCCATCCCTGCTATTTGGGAGGCTGAGGTAGGAGGATCACAGGTTCAGGGCCAGCCTAGGGAATTTAGCAAGACACTATCTTAAAAATAAAAATAAAAGTCTCAGTGCAAAACTTTGGGTTCAATCTTCTGTACCCTCCTTCCACCAAAAAAAAAAAAAATTTTTTTTAAAAAATCTTTCCTATGCCCTGTTTTGCTTGATTAATATCTCTGGAAGGCCATTTCTTATGCAATCAAGCCTTTTCTCCATGGGACTCCCTTAATGTCTTTCTGCATGCCTAGCAGAGATCTTTCTTTACCTCCTCTTGATGAGATGCACAGACACAGTATAATGCTATCTCCAGGAGTATTTAATAAGCCTGAAACTTTTCCTGAACCACAGCTTTTCTTTTTTTGGTCTTTTGAGACAGGGTCTCACTATGCAGTTTAGGCTGGCCTTGAGCTCACTTTGTAGCCCAGGCTGACCTCAAACTCACAGTGCTCCTCTTGCCTCAGCCTCCTGAATGTTGGGATTACAGGCATGCACCACCACAAGCCACTACTGAACCAGAGCTTTTCTAGATGACCCTTAGAGATTTTAAACCTCTTTTTATAGAAGCCTCCCCTTCCCACTAATCTCTGACTTCAGAGATTACAGAATTAGCTAAATTGGGCCTAGCATTTTATCAGTACTGAAAAAAAATGAGGCAAGAATGAAACTGTTTGCCATTGCCCTCTCTTATCAACTTGCAGAACAACAACTTTACTACCTTCTTTAATTGTAGTAGACACCAGATTATCTTTAGTTTACTCAGGCAGCTACCCAAAAGGATTAAGGTAGCAAGGGAAGAAGTTGAAACAAACTCCTCTTTCACCAGGAAGCCTAGGATATAGGAAGAATAGAACAAAGAATCCACTTTGTCATGAAACCAAACTGCAGTGCCAGCTCACCTGTTGTGGGGCAGTGTCAGAGCAGTTATCTCAAATGGTTTACTGTTCCCTGCAAAGCCATTCACAGCTCCATGATTCTGTAAGGTGATCTGCCACTGCCAGGAAGATACCTTACTGGCTTCTCCAGGCCTGCTCCAAAGACTAAGTTCTAATTTCTTCACTGACCAAAGATACAGCCTTTTCTTTCTCTGTTACTTCTAAACCCTATCTGTTTGAAACATCTACCCCTCCGTCCCAGATTTTCAGGTAAGGTAGTCATCAAGCAGCATGGCAAATTCTCCAGAAAAGACCTTTCCTATCTTGTGTGCAGTACTTTTAACAGCCAGTTTGTCTTCATTTGTTTTTGATAATTAGGTTATCTGCTCATTCTGGTTGGCAGAGAAAGTACTTATTGCTCTCAGTGGCCCCCAGGAGAGCAGGTTGGGAATAAGCAGGCACTCAATTCAGGAATTATTTTATTCCTGAACAAGATTATAATCAAAATATCTGTATATCTTTTTTGTCTGTTTTCAAGACTTTGTAAGTATTTGCTTATTAGCAGTGTTATCTTTATTTTATAGTTAGGAAAACAAAAGCCCTGAGATGATGAAAGGTTTTGGTAAAATTGATATATAAAGCATAGGGCACACATTCTATGACTTGTAGTTCAATTCTTTGGCCATGGGCTGAATATCTTAGAAGTCTGCTCTTGCCTTGTAACTGGAAAGGTATAGGTTCAATCTGAAGGGAACCATGAGATTAAACTCTGTTCATTCTCATTCCTAACAGGGAGCTGCTGGGCCCCTGGACATGTCTCTACCTTCTACCCCAGATATCAAGATCAAAGAAGAGGAACCCGTGGAGGTAGACTCATCCCCACCTAACAGTCCTGCCTCCAGCCCCTGCTCCCCACCACTGAAGGAGAAGGTAAAATTCTTTACAGGGAGTTAGAAGTGTTAACTGATACAGTGTTTTGATTCATAGTGAAGATATAGGAGGATCGACTGTATTTATTTGTTTGTTTGTTTGTTTGTTTTGACACCGTGGTCTTGCTAAATTGCCTAGACTGAGCTCAAATTTATAATCCTTTTGCCTCAGCCTCTCAGAGTGCTGGGATTATAAACATGTTATAAATTAAACCTTTTCTTTTACCTAGCAGTTCTACTTCTAAGTCCAAGGAGAAGAGAAATTAGTGCATATGTGTACCCAAAGAAGTTTGCAAGAATGTTTATAGCAATTTTATTCATAAGAGCCAAAAACATTCTAAATGTCCATAAACCAAAAAATGAATACATTGTGGAAGGCTGAGAGGATAACTCCGTGATAAAATATCTGCTTAGCATGTGAAAAGACCAGAATTCAATTCTAGCATGATAGATAGATAGATAGATAGATAGATAGATAGATAGATAGATAGAGACAGATAAATATTTCTAAAATGGAATCCAACATGAATAAGAATAAGGCTGGAGGCTGGGTATGGTGGCACACACCTGCTGAAGCAAGAGGATTACTGCAAGTTTGAGGCCAGCCTAGGCTACAAAGTGAATTCAAGGCCAGCCTGAACTGCATAGTGAAACCTTGTCTCAGACCACAAAAAAAAAAAAAAAAAGAGAGAGAGAAAGAGATTGGGTGTGGTGGTATATGCCTGTAATCCTCGGACTCAGAAAAAGCTGAGGCAGGAAAACTGCAAGTTTAAGCCCTGCTTGGGCAGTTTACCAAATTAGCAAGACTGTCTCAAAAAATAAAAAGGGTTGGGGATATACCTCAGTGCAGATTTGCTAGGTTCAATCCCCAGTACCACAAACAAAAACCAGTGAACTGGACTGGTGATGTAGCTCAGAGGTAGAGCACATGCCTACCATGTGCAAGGCCCATTGCAGAAGGAAAGAGAAAGTAGGGGAGGGATGAACTGATTATACAGCAATGTGGTTAAACCTCACAAATATATTAAACAACAACAACAAAGTCAGGCACAAAAGTACATATTACATGATTCCATTTATATTAGGTTCAAGATCAAAAGTATTTGGTGATAGAACCCTGATCAGCGTGTACTAGGCTAAGTGTGGTAGCACATGTTATCGCCAGTCCTAGCTACTTGGAATGTTAAGACAGAAAGATCACTTGAGCCCTGGAATTCAAGATCAGGCTAAGCAATAGCAAAACCCTCTCAGCATAAGCAAAATGAATAGTGTGTATCTTTTGTGAAGGAAGAGCATGGAGCCCTGTGTGGTGGTGTATACCTGTAATCCCAGTACTGTGGGAGGTTGAGGCAGGAAGATTAAAAGTTCAAGGCCACATTGGACAATTTAGTAATTTAGCAAGACCCTGTCCCAAAGAATTTTTCAAAAGGAGGATGTGGCTGGATATGTATCTCAGTGTGACAGTTTTGGATTTAGTTCCTAATTCCACAAAAGTAAAAAATAAAGAGCATGGATTGAAAAAGTACACAGGAAAACCTCCTGGGATGCTGGAAATAGTCTCTATTCTGATTTTACGTATGCAGAAAGTCACTTTGTTGCAATGACTTTAGTTTAATGTACTTAGGGTTTGCATATTATACTTTGGTTAATAACTGGAAAAGAAAAATTTATGTAAGTTAGACATTAAACAATTTAGAAAACAGTTTTTTCAGAGGGAAGTAACTCAAAGTATCTACTAGACTAATCACCAGGATTCTGACTACTATTGGTTTTACTACTTTTTAAAGAACATTTTAATACTTTGTGTGTGTGTGTGTCTGTGTGTGTGTGTGTGTGTGGAATTGAACTCAGGACCTTATGCTTGCCAAGCAGGTGCTGTGCCACTGAGCTATATCCCCAGCTTAAAGAACACTTTAAATAAAGTATTATTTTTATAAATTTATTATCATACACATACAGAAAAATACATACATAACTTACTTAATTTTGACAAAGTTAATAGACTTTTAAACCAAGACCCAGATTTTAAAAATACCAGAAGTTCTGAGGCCCCCTTAGGTCTCCTTCAGGCTCTACCTATAACCATCTACCAGTGGTTATTAATTTTAATATCTGTTGTGGATAGAACAGTTATATCTCATATCTCAAAATTTGGCTTGATAACTTCTCAAAGCTACCTTTCCATAAACATTACAGCTTTCTCATCAGCAGCCAAGTCCTACAGATGGTCTGGATATGCTTTCAAGGCCAGTATAACCATTGGCAGTCTAAGATCCTGACAAATTAAGAGCAAAAAGCACTTTTCAATGCAGTGTAATCATGGCTTAAGCTTCCATAGAGTTTTTTGTTTTTTTTGTAAATAGTTAATAGGAGATGAACTGGGTTGCCAGTATAACTGCCTTTTTCCCTTAGAGGTCTGAACATACCTGAGTATCAAGTTCAGGGGAACAGTGTCTAGATTGTGAAAAAATACAACAGTCCCTCAAATTTCATGACACTGTAGTACATACATCTGCAAAGATTTCAAGTGATGTATCAATTCTCATCTCATTTATATAGCCATCATCCCTGAAAGGAAGTGGCTAACAGACTTTAATAGCATTTCTACTGAATGAGTGAGTGAAGTATGGGCACAGGATCCTGGTGGAACCAGGCCATGATTTCATAAGTGTAGTGTTCTTTCTAATACATTTGTAGTAGATTTTATTAGCTACTGTGTCTATTTTCCTACAAATAGCATCCCTTAAAGCATTGTGATTTGTTGGTCTCTTCTCCCCAGGAGGTTGCCCCAAAGCCTGTTGTGCTTTCTACCCCGACACCCACCATCGTACGTCCTGGCTCCCTACCTCTCCACTTAGGCTATGACCCACTTCATCCAACCCTTCCCTCCCCAACCTCTGTCATCACACAGGCTCCACCATCTAACAGGCAAATGGGGTAAGTAAAGAGAGCAGAGAGTAACAAGGAAGCCTGAATCTCATTCAACTTCGTGAAATTATTTGATAAAATAGGAACTATTTTTGAATACCCAACGAGAATAAGTTAACTAAGATTGTTCCTCAAAATAAATATTTAGAGCTAGAGATGTAGTTCAGTGACAGAATACTTGCCTAGCATGTGTGACAGAATACTTGCCTAGCCCTGTGTTTTGTCTCTAGCATGGGCAAGTAACTAAATAAATAAACCACCATAAACAGAATCTCCTTTACTTTTTTCAGTAGTTAAGCACATACTTACCTGGGGGATAATACATCTGTAATTTGGAGACCTAATACTTCTTTAATCTAAAAAAGAAGAATCCTTAAAACTTTTGGAAGTTCATCATAGTGGTGGAAGTCACACAAGGAAGTATATTTAGTTCTCAACCTCATTCCTCTGGAGTAGATGAAAGACTGAACCCTTTAACTCATCTGGTTTGAATCTAGTGTTCTTCTCAGCACCAAGTTACAGTTCTTGGTCTTTACTGCCCCTAATCTTTTTTTAATATCTGTCTTTACTCCTGGCATGATCCATGCAAGTTTTCTTGCATGGCTTGAGAACCCCAGGTACCCCTGGGTTAAGAAGTTACTAGGATTCAGCTTCTTAAAGCTTATTCTCTCAACCCTCTAGGAAATTGTAAAAGAAACCCCTTTTTTAGACAGAAGAGCAAGCATTGGAAAAGAACAAGAGAAACTTACTCAGATTTTACCCTGTATGACATAATTCATCTTTGCAAATTGACAACTTTGATCCAAGTTCCCCTTGCCTACGGCAAGATAAAACTTACGCAGGCTAGTGGTAGGGATGTTTAAGTAATTGTTCTAAACCTTTAAGAAGATTACCTTACTACTAGTTGAGTTTGCTTAATTGGCAAGATATAGAATTTTCCATGCTGGAAGTATAACTCACTGGTAGAATACTCACCAAGCCTTGGGCTCTGTCCCCAGACCATCACCATTTAAAAAAAAAAAAAAAGATTCATTTTGACATTTCTCTCCATCTGTAAGTTAAGTAGCATTTCTTGTTTTTCTCATCGTAAAGAGAGTGTCAAGACTTTACAATGCTGCTCTATGCCTTCCTTAACTAGAAAAGATGGAAAAATCTGTTCTAATTATAGGGGGGAGAGCCATAGGCAAAAGATCTGTATTTCACTTTATGTCTCCTGTAGGTCTCCCACTGGCTCCCTCCCACTCGTCATGCATCTTGCTAATGGACAGACCATGCCTATGCTGCCAGGGCCTCCGGTACAGATGCCTTCTGTTATATCGGTGAGCTCTGTAGTTGGGGCAGCCAGTCCTACCAACACACTAATCTCTGCTTTCCACCCTCCTTTCCTCTGTCATAATCACAGAGGGGCCCCAGGGAAATGTGGGCTCTGGTCTATATTAGTTGAGTAGGGAAGCCTGTCCAAACTCTTCACTAATGTCTGCCAACTCAGCACTGTGGAACATTAGACAAAGACTCATCTGGACAATTGGCACCTAGTCTAGGAATTGATCTTACCAGTCTGCTGATTGGTTGATTTCACTTGGCACACACTATCCATCAAATTGCTACCACTTTCCTCAAGATACAACTCTATACTTTCACTCAGCAATTTCCCCAGCACTAAAGGATTAGATTCCCTATCCTGTGGTGCTCCATGGAGAAAGTATTTCCCATGCTGTCCTGCAGCCCTTTGGGAAGGTTGCACAGAACAGGTCTAAGATGCCTATGCTTTCTGAGACAAGAGTATTATATCTCCTGGGTTTTTGTCTTTTGATCCAGCTGGCGAGACCTGTGTCCATGGTACCCAACATTCCTGGTATTCCTGGTCCACCACTTAACAATAGTGGCTCAATTTCTCCTTCTGGCCACCCAGTGCCATCAGAAGCTAAGATGGTAAGTATATCTCAGCTTGGGGTAATGTTGGTCCTTCTGAAATAAGTGGTATTAGCCTAGATTTTTCAAGTGAGCTGAGCAAAGGAACTTTTAGGGCTTTCAAAGCTAAGGACACCCTGCTGTGGAATTTGAAAAATACCCTGATTCATTACTCTCATCTCTTCTCCCTACTTTTAGAGCCCAGTACATAGACCATGGCACTGAAAAGAGGCAGCACAGATTGTTTGGAATGGAATACTTGCCATTTTCATTCCAGGGTGACAGATGGAGGGTGGGTGAGTGGGCAGGAGAGCTGGCCAAGAGGTGAATAGCTGCATAACCAGCATCTGGCCAGGCTCCAGGAGAGAGCTTTCATCTGGCCTCTTGCTTCAACAACCCCAAGCCCCCAACTGTGCCCAGGACAATAGCCAGAGAGCAGAGTAGGCATTTTAGGGATCCAGGTGCACATTTTCTCTTGTCATTTTCTTTTCATTCCTCTAAGAGAAAATTGGAATGGAAATTTTAATATTCTGTAAGGTCAGAAATAGAGTCTAAACTCATCCCTCTCATCTTTGATAGAATATGAACTTTGACAGATTTTTTTCTCATCTTTCCCTACAGAGACTGAAAGCTTCCCTCACCCACCAAGTCTCCTCAATCAATGGTGGTTGTGGAATGGTGGTGGGCTCTGCCAGCACCATGGTGACAGCCCATCCAGAGCAGAGCCAGATCCTCATCCAGCACCCCGATGCCCCATCTCCTGCCCAGCCACAGGTCAGTGCAGCCCTTGGATGGGAAGAGTCAGCTGTGATACTCTTACCCTTTATGATCTGTGTCTTTTTTTACAGAGGACACAAAATTAGAGAACAATGGATTTCAGCTTCCTAGGTATCTTCCTGCTACTTTGGTTCTTGTGAACAGTTTATAGAAAAACACATCGTTCTTTATTGCACATGCAAATAAACTGAATGACACAGAGTTATTTCAGAACATACCTCTGATTTTTTTGTTTTGTTTTCAATGTATGAATGCTAATGTATTTGTATTTCAGAATCCTGTGAAATACAGTATCAGTTACCTCAAGCCATATTATGGATTAAACAAAGAAAGTTCCTCTAGGCCCATCTATTAAGTCTTAGGGGAAAAAAAATGACTTATCTGACTAGGTTTTAAAATAATAATAATAAAAACAACAACATACTAATACAGTGTGATGTTACCATATTAAGATGGCTCAGTAAGCCAATAGGGTGGTACATATCTATAATCCTAGCATTCTGGAAGGCTGAGACAGAAGGATCACAAGTTCAAGCTCAATCTCAAAATCAAAAAGAGCAGAGGATACAGATCAATGCAAAGGCCCTGAGCTCAGTCCCGAACACATACAAAAAAGATGACCCAAGTGAAAGAATAAGAAAACACCAAAAGTTTTCTCATTACCAACTAAATCTCTTTATCACAGAGGAATAAAAACCCTCAAAAAGCCAGAGGACTCCCATTTAACTGCCTGATACTTTTCTCAAGAAGATCTCAATTTTAACAAGATTCTTTGAAAACCAAAGAGTTATCAGTTTTTATAGCAGTTTGCACTGAGTGGGTGACAGTGACCTGAGATTGGTTTCTGGTGTTTAGTTCTTTGTCCAGTCCCCTTCCTGATGTCACCTCTTGCTTCATCGGTTACCACCACATGTCCAGACATTCCGTGGCCATATGCTGCCTTAAAGCTTGGCCAACAATACAAGTTTCATTTGAGTTTCCTTGCTGGAAGCTAAGTCTGCCACCTTTTTGTATCCCCCTACCCCAAAGCCAGCCAGTTCAAGAGATGCAAAGCAGTAACCTCCTGCCCAAGCTATACTCATTTCTCAGGGAAAAGACATGGCTTCCTTTTTATTTATTTTTTTAAAATGAAAACTCTTTATTGTAAAGATTCCATCATGACAAATGATGACACACAAGCTGGGTAGAGTTGTCCATGGCTGGGATCCCAGCTATTTAGGAGGCTAAACAGGAGGATCACAAGTTTGAGAACATCCTAGGCAACTTAGTGAGACCTGTTTCAAAATAAAAAATAAAAAAGAGCTGGGGAAATAGTTTGGTGCAAAAGCCCTGAGTTCATTTCCCAGTTTAAAGGGAAAAAAAAAAAAAGAAAAGAAAAACCTATATAAACTGTAACAATCCTCATTAAATTTTTAAAAATACGTATGCTTTAACAGTATCTCAGTGAATAACATTCTCTTCCCTGCATTCCCAGATAAGCTGTTGTCTGGCCACCCTTCTGGGTAGAGATGTGGTGTTTTATTTGTTGACTTTTTGGGTTGTGCTGGTGGGGAGAAAATACATTTTGCAACTTGTTACAGGCATCTTAGGTTGCTAAGGTATATTTAATCATACAATAGATGATCTACATAGCAGGTTGCTAAAGTGTATTTCTCTAGTAATTCTTTCAAACATTCTTTTTGTTTTGATTGATTTTATTCTGTTCTGGTTAGTTTGATTTTATTAAATCTGATGGTATGGGGAGCTATTTTGAAGATAAGAGGAGGCATTATGGTAAGCATTGTTGATTTCCTATTATCTTGTTTTGAAGTCCTGTATCACTTTCATTGTTTCATTTTGATTGGCTTTATTCTGTTCCATTTTGTTTGGTTTTATTCTCTTTAAAATAAACTTTAAAAAAAGAAAAGGCTGGGGGTTTAGCTCAGCAGTGTAAGCAGCTGCCTGGCAATCGTGAGGTCGCAAGTTTGATCCCTGGTACCAAAAAAAAAAAAAAAAGAAAAAGAAAAGAGAAGAAAAAAAGAAAAGAAAAGAAAAATAAACTGTGAATTCATCTATATCAAAAAATGTCTTTGCTTTCGCCCCAAAATCAAATGTCAGTTTGGCTGGTTTCTGGATTTCAGGTTGGAATCCATTTTCTTGCAGGGCTCTTTTTTTTTTTTTAAGTGGGTAAAAGCAGATCACAAGAAAACAATGTAAGTGACACAGATTTCAAAGCAAGATAACAAGAGATCAACATTGGCTACCATAATGTCTCTTGTTTTCTTCTAAATAGTTGTCTATATTTTCACACACAATTCTTACAAAATAAAATAATATAAAACTGATCAAAACAGAATAATTAAGGTATTACAGGCCTTTAAAACCAGACAATAGGAAAATCAACAATGGTTACCGTAATGTCTCTTGTTCTCTTCAAAATAGCTGTCCATATCTTCATGTATGTTGAAATTAAATAATGCAAAACAGACTAAAAACAATCAAAATAAAGAATAAAGTCATTATTGGATTTCACAGCATGCTGGTAGGAAAAAAGCAATGGATACTATAAATGTCTCTTTTTCTTCAAAGTAGATGTTCATATCATCACATATAATACAGTCAATTCTCATAAACTGTTTAGGAGAAGTTCTAGGCATGTATAAGCATCTACATGTACAACTATCCTTTCTGCATTAGAGGGAAAAACAAAACAAAACAAATTACTAGAAAAACAAGAAACAAAAAAGACAAATAAATTACAATAGCAAGGATCCCAAAACAATGATGATATAGGCCTTCAAAATAAGGTGGTAGGAACATAACTAAGGTTGTTATTTTACATAGTGATCTTCAAAAGAGTCCTCGGATCACCAGACACAAACATGCAAAATTGATCCAATCCTATGAATATTAACTATTTTGTTCCAAGAACTAATAGAATTTGTAGCACAAACAGCTATTTTAAGTGTTTATACAAATTTAAATTTTTTATTTTCCCTTCCTTTTTTTTCTCTCCTTTTCCCTGAGATACTATCTTTCCCCTTTTGAGCAGATTCTTACCCTTTCACAGTATTTATTGAGGATTTTGTATCTTATATACCCTTACCATTTCTTACACTAGGGAAACAATACGGTATTTACACATGTGAGTTTGATTTATTTCACTTATAAGTATGGTCTCAAGTTGCATTATAAAAATCTCAATGTAATCATTCTTTATAGCTGCATAGTACTCCATTGTATAAAAGTATCACACCTTTTTTATCCATTCCTCAGTTCCTGGGCAGTTAGGTTGTTTCCAAGAACTGGTTATTACAAATTGTGCTGCTATAAACATGTGTGCACATATATCATTGTGATATGATGTTTTCAATTCTGGAAATATCCCCAGAAGTAGAATAGCTGGGTCAAATGGGACTTCCAGTCCAAGCTCTTTGAGGAACTTCCAGACTGACCTCCACAGTGACTGCACTAGTCTACTCTCCCACCAACAGTGCAGAAGGGTTCCTTTTTCTCCACAGCTTTTGTTGTTGGTAGTTTTCTTGATCCTGGTCATTCTTTCTGGAGTGAGATGGAATCTCAGTTTTTTAATTTGCATTTCTCTAATGACCAATGATGCTGAACATTTTTTCATGTATTTATTTGCCATTTGTATTTCCTCTTGTGAGAACTGTGTATTCATCTTAGATGCCCATTTTTGGATTAGGTCTTTGAATTTCTTTATATGTTCTAGACAGAAGTCCTTTGAGAGACAGTTGACTGAGATTTTTTTCAAAATTCATGGGTTTCCATTTTACTCTGCTGGAGATTTCTTTTGACATGCAAAAACTTTTTAATAAGACAAGATCCCAGTTATTGATTCTGGAAAGTATTTCCTGCGTAGTTTGATTTTTGTTCATGAATTATCTGCCTACTCCTATGTCTTCAAGATTTCTACCTGCTTTGTCTTCCAGCAGATTAGTGTTTCTGTTTTAATATTTAGATTTTTTGATCCATTTTGACTTTAGTTTAGTACATGGTGATAAGCATGGGTCTAGTTTTAGTTTTCAGCGTATGGAGAGCCAGTTTTTCCAGCACTACTTATTAAAGAGACTTATCTTTCGTCCAGTGTACGTGTTTGGCACCTTTGTCAAAAATAAGGTGGCTGAGTGTGTTTGTAGTTGTATCTTCTAATCTATTCCATTGATCTTCAGGTCTGTTTTTATTCCAGTACCATGCTGATTTTATTACATTAGCTTTGTAGTATAACTTCAAGTCAGGGATCATGATGCCTCCTGTCTTGCATTTGTTGCCCAGAATTGCCTTTGCTATTCTAGGTCTTTTCTGGTTCCAGATGAATTTTAGGAATGATTTCTCTAGATCTTGAGGTATGCTAGTGGTATTTTGATTGGAATTGCTTTAAATCCATATAACAATTTTGGGAGAATGGCCATTTTCACAATATTTGTTCTTCCTATCCATGAACAAGGAATGTCTTTCCATTTTCTGAGATCCTCTTCAATTTCTTTTTTCAGGATATTATAATTTTTGCTGAATAGACCCTTTCTTTTGTTATATTGATTCCTAAATATTTCATTTTTTTGGATGCTATTGTGAAGGGTATAGCTTATTTCTGTCTCAATGAGATGGTTGTTTGTGTATAGGAATGCTATTGATTTTTGAGTACTGACTTTGCATCCAGCTACATTACTAAATTTAGTTATTATACATAGGAATCTTTCAATGGAGTTTTGGGGGTCTTCTATGTAGAGTATCATGTCATCTGCAAATAATGATAATTCCAACTTTTTCTTTTCCTATCCTTACTCCTTTTATTTCTCTCTCTTGTTTAATTGCTCTGGCTAGTATTTCCAGCACTATATTGAATAGGAGTGGTGATAATGGAAATCCTTGTCTTGTTCCTGATTTTAGAGTAAAAGCTTTCAGTTTGGGGCCATTTAATATGATGCTGGCTATTGGTTTGTCATAGATGGCTTTTATCATATTGATGTAGAGACCATCTATTCTGATTTTCTGTAGGGTTCTCATCATGAATGAGTGTTAGACCTTATTGAAAGCTTTTTCTGCATCTATAGAAATGATCATGTGATTCTTATTTTTGGCTCTATTGATATGGTGGATTACATTTATTTGCATATGTTTAATCATCCCTGCATTCCTGGGATGAATCCTACTTGGTCGTGGTATATAATCTTCTTGATGATTTGCTGTATTCTGTTTGCCAGTATTTTATTGAGAATTTTTGCACCTGTATTCATCAGGGAGATTGGCCTGTAATTCTGTTTTTTGATTGGGTCTTTCTCTGGTTTTGGTATTAGAATAATACTTGCTTCCAGGAATGCCTAGAGAATTGCTTCCCTTTCAGTTTCATTGAATAGTTCAAGGAGTATCGGCATTAAGTCTTCCTTGAATTTCTTGTAGCATTCTGCAGTGAATCCATCAGAACCTGGGCTTTTCTTTGTTGGTAAGGTTTTAGTTACATTTTTTTATTTCATTAATTGAAATTGGCTTATTCAGCAGTTTTACATCTTCTTGATCCAGCTTTGGTAGTTCATATGTTTCTAGAAATCTGTCCATTTCTTCTGTGTTCAAACCTATGAGAGTAGAGGTTTTTGAAATAGGTATTGATGATCTTCTGTATTTACACAGGGTCTGTAATGAGTTCACCCTTTTCATTCCTTATTGCATGAATTTGAGTTTTCTCTTTCCTTTTTTTTAATAAGGTTGGCTAGGGGCTTATCAATGTTATTTATTCTTTCAAAGAACCAACTCTTTGATTCATTGATTCTTTGTATTGTTTTCTTAGTCTCTATTGTGTTGATTTCCACTTTGATCGTTATAATTTCCTCTCTTGTTTTGGCTTTGGGCTTGACTTGCTTTTCTTTTTCTAGATGTTTGAGGTATAGCATCAGATTGTTTAACTATGTTCATTCTGTTTTCCTGATGTGGGAGTTCACCACAATAAATTTACCTCCAAGGACTGCTTTCATTGCATCCCACAGGTTCCGATAGGTTGTATTTGTATTTTCATTTACTTGTAGATAGTGTTTAATTTCTGCTTTAATTTCCTCTGTGACCCACTGATTGCTCAGGAGTGTATTATTTAATTTCCATGTGTTTTGGAGTTTTTGCAATTTCTTCTGTCATTAATTTCTAGTTTCATGGCACAATGATCTGATAACATGCATAAGATAATTTCAGTTCTTTTGCATGTACTTAAGCATGTTCTGTGGGCTAGTATATGGTCTATTTTAGAGACTGTCCCATGTGCTGCTGAGAAGAATGTATAGTCTGATGTTGTGGGATGGAACACTCTGTACACATCCACTAAGTCCATTTGTTCACAGGTGTAATTCAGTTCTGTTATTTCTTTGCTGATTTTCTGTTTAGTTGATCCATCTCTTTGTGTCAGTGGGGTGTCAAGGTCTCCCATTATGATTATGTTATTGTTTATTTGATTTTTCATTTCTGTTAATATTTGTTTTGTATAGGTGGGTGCTCCAAATTCCATATATATTTAAGATTGTTATCTCTTCCTCTTGACATTTTCCCCTAACTAGTATGAAGTGACCTTTTTTTATCTCTTTGGATCATTCTTGGCTTGAAGTTCACATTGTCTGCAAACAGAATAGCTACCCCTGCTTTTTTTAAATTTTTTTTTGTTCCTGTTGCATGAAGTTGTTTTCCATTCTTTGATTTTTCAGTATATGAGTTTCCTTTTGAGTTAGATGGGTTTCCTGTATACAGCATATGGTTGGGTGTTGTTTCTTGATCCGTTCTGCCAGTCTGTTTCTTTTAATTGCTGAATTGAGTCCATTTACATTAATGGTTATAACTGATATATATTGGTTTATATTTGTCATGTTATCTTTCTGTTGTTGGTGTTTTACCTTTCCCCTCTGCTTAATTGTTTGCCTTGCTTAGTGGTTTTTTCCCATCTCTATCTAGAATATCTTTCAGTATTCTTTGCCTGGTTTGTTTGGTGGTCATGAAGTTCTTTAGCTGTTCTTTGTCATGGAAGTATTTTATTTCTCCATCCATTTTGAAGGACAGTTTTGCAGGGTACATCAGTCTGGGTTAGAAGTGTTTTCCTTTAGGATCTGAAATACTTCACTCCATACTCTTCTTGACTTCATTGTGTTGAGAAGTCTGCTGTGATTCTGATAGGCTTTCCTTTATAGGTGATCTGACTCTTCTAACAGCTTTTAATATTCTGTTCTTATGTTGGATTTCTGGGTGTAGTTTTATTTTGGTTATGGCTATTTGGAGTTCTGTATGCTTCACTTATCTGTATGTCAGTTTCCATTCTCATGTTTGGGAAATTTTTGGCTATTACTTCTGTAAATAGTCTTTTGATATCATTTGTGTTGTTACCTTCTTTTTTGTTTAAACCTATCAATCTAATGTTTTTCTCTGCATCATCTTATAGCTGTTGCATTATTTCTTTATTCCTTGTTATTTTTAAAAGATCTTTCCTTTCCTGTTCACTAGCTGCAATCTTATCTTCGAGGTCTGAAACTCTCTATCTTTACTTTCATTGAGGCAGTTTTGCCAACTTTCAATGGAATTTTTAATTTCTTGGATATCCCTTTGAATCTGTTTCATGCATTCTGTTTGTTTCTTATATTGTTCATTCAAGGTTTCCATCTTTTTGCAGTGTTCCTCTAATTTTTTAACTGTCTCTCCTTTAGTTGTGTTCAGCATTTCATTACACTTATCATTTCGTCTTTTACCTGGGAGATTATTTCTGATCTGAGTTCCTTTATAGCTTCCTGGAGTTGTTTCTTTACTTCAGTTGCTATCATTTCAGGGGTTTCAGGTGTATGGCTTACATTTTCTTCTGTGTCCATGTCTCCTAGGCTTGCTTGGAATGGGCTGGAGGTTTGAGATTGCATTTTGCTCTTTTGTTTTGTCATTTTCCTATATTCCCTTAAGGAAGCTGAAGGCAAGGTCTCAGTTGTTTCTTGGGTTGAGAATGTCTATCCCTACTGCAGGGAGTTTCCCCAGTTGAGTGGAGGTCGTTAGATAGGTCTTACCAGGTGGCTCCCAGCCACTCAGGGTTGCTGAGTAGGGCCCAACTGGGCCCAGAGGGACCTTCTCAAGGGTCCTTTGGTGATGGGGGATGCTGGGTGGGACCCTACCAGGCTCCAAGTGACATGCCATTGCTGCATGGCGAGATAGATATCACTGCATAGGCTTTTGGCTCACTATGCAGAGCACAGGTGGCTCCAGGTCACTCAGAAGTCACTGGGTGGGGCCCAACTAGATCAGGAAGGGTCCAACTAGGCCAGGAGGAACCTTCCTGGGGGTCCTCCAGTGATGGGGGACACTGGGCCAGGGCCCTACCAGGTTCTAAGCAATGTGCTGAGGCTGCACTGTGGGATGGAACTCGCAGTGTGCACTTTTGGTTCAGGAGGTAGAGCGCAGGTGACTCCAGGCTACTCAGGGGTTGCTGCGCAGGGCATAACTAGGCTATGAGGGACCTTTCCAGGGGTTTTCAGTGATGGTGAATACTGGGTAGGGTCCTTCTAGGCTCAGATCAGTGTGCTGAGGCTGCACGATGGGATGGAATTGGCTATGTGCCCCTGCAGGACTCATACTATTGCCTCACTTGACTTTTAGCATCAAGCATACTCAGGGAGAAATCTGCCATCAGATTTGTAGGTGATTTCTTTCTCTCTTGGGAAACCTTCCAGATTTTCTCTTTCTCACTGGAACTCCAGAACATCGCTAAGATATATGTAGGAGTGAGTCTTCTCTCACCAACCATGCTGGAAGTTTGATGAGCTGTGACAACCTTAAGACTTTAGTCCTTCCTTAGCTCCAAATAGTTTTCTTCAGTTATTTCTTTAATAATATCTTCTGTTTCATTCTCTTTTTTATCTTTTTCTGGAACTCCTATTAAATGAATGTTGAAGCATCTGGATCTATCCTAACTTACAGTTTTTCTTTATTCATTAGCTGCTTGGATATTTGCATTGTATCCTTAGATACTTTTTTCATTTAGTTGTCTAGACTGCTCATTGTTTCCTCGAGTATATCTAACCTGCTGTGTAGATCATCTACTGAATGTTTAATTTCAGTAGATGACATATTAATGGTGTTTCTTTATATTACCAATCTCCTCTTGTATCTCTCTCAAAATGCTGATCACTCTTCTGAAGTTTTCTTCCATTTCTTGGATTAACTCTGCTTCTTTGGATGTCAGCTTTTCAGTTTGCAGGGTCTTGTGTCTCTCTTTTTCTGTTTTCCCTAAAAACTTAGTGACTTTTGATGGGGCACTCAGATTTGTACATGAACACTTTTCATATTCATCTGAACTTTTTTATAGTGATTTCAAGAGAAAGGTCAAATGCAAGATAGGACAGAACATCTTAATTCCTTGACCTGTGATAGCAGATCTTTTCTTCTTCAATCTTGTGTACCTCCTGGTGCCTCATGAACTTTTCCTTCTGAGTAACTACAGGCAGTTTCCTCGCATAACACTGAGGCTTCTTCTCCTGCTATGCTTGGGTTTCCTTCTCCCTCCTGCTGCTGCCTCTCCTCTTCTTCCATTCCTGAGTTTTCTTCCTCCTCCTCCTCCTCCTGCTTCAGACTTTCCTTCCTCCTCTTCCTCTGTCCCTGAATTTTCTTCTCCCTCCTGCTGTTCCTTTTTTTTTCCCTCTTCCTCCCCTCAGGTTTCTTCTTCCTACTCTTCTTCATCCATGAGTTTTATTCTCCCTCCTCTGTTAGCCATGAGGCCTCCTGGTCCTCCATCTTGAGGCTTTCTTTTCCATCCATTCTGAAGACACTGAGCTCCTTCCCTTAGGCTTAGCACCTTTCACCTCTTTAATGAATAAGGAGCTCAAGACATCACTTGCTGGGCCTCCAGCTTCATACTTTGAGGCTTTCAGTGATTCATCCCATTTTCTTTGCACCTTATATTGTCTTCCTCCCCTTGATGTTAGTTTGCATTCTTTCATAAAAAACCTTTTGATTGGTAGATTTTTCTGAGGCTCTGCAGGTCTAAAAATGTCTTTATTTCAACATTACATTTAAATGCTAATTGCTATGCCTTGCATCAAAATTTAGGGTCAAGGTGGTACATGCCTGTAATGCCAGCACTTGGAAGGCTGAGGGAGGAGGATTGCTGCAAGTTTGAGGCCAGCCTGGGCTTATAGTTAGTTAAAGGTTAACCTAAGCTAAATAGCAAGACCTTGACTCAAAAATCCCCAAAAGAAAAAATTAAGAGTCACCTTTTTACTCCAAAATGCTACAGATGAGATCCCATTGCTTGCTGACTTCCAGTGTTGCTGACAAGAAATCTGCAGCCAGGGTCAGGAAGCCCCTCCATCTGTCGGTGGTTTTTCTTCTTTATTCTTTCAAGTTTTCAAGTTTTTTTCTCCTCTATCTTTTTTCACTGGTTGTGCTCTCCAATTTGTGCTTTCTTTTGGGAACTTCTAGCTGTACATCATGATTTCTCCATCTGTCATCATTACTGCATGAGGCTCCTTCCCTCTTTTTTTTTTTTTGTCTTACTTTGCTACTCAGCTCATCTAGGTTTTTTGGGGGGTTTTTTGTTTTGTTTTGTTTTGTCTTTTTGAGACAGGGTCTCGCTATGCAGTTCAGGCTGGCCTTGAGCTCACTTTGTAGCCCAGGCTGGTCTCAAACTTACAAGTTCCTCCTGCCTCAGCCTCCTGAGTGCTGGAATTACAGGCGTGCACCACCACGCCCAGCTGGACTAGTTTTCTTTTAAAGGTCAGTCTTTCAGTATCTTCATGTATTTTAGTCTTCTACTATTTCTCCACCAACTCTGTTTTTGGTGAAGCTAAATCTTTTACTTCCTGCTACTCCTTCCTTCTACTAGAGTTCTTTGACTTTATCACTTCAGATATTATGATTTTTGTTTCTAAAATTTCTCTTATGTTATTTGTAAGGATCTCCATCATCTCTTCAAACAAGAGGTCCTACTTTTCCTTCAAGAACTCAAATTTGTTCCTATCCTCTCACCTGCTGATGAGTCTGTATTATACTCTGAATCCATTAGTGGGGCCATTGCCATCTCGGTCTCTGTGGATGCCCTTCTTTCCCTTCAAGAGAACTTTTCCTGTTCCTTTGCCCATCTCACCAGCTTGTATTGGACTCTGGACATTGTGGTTGTGTTGTCAAAGCTAATTTTCTCTTCTTGAAGAGTAACTTTGTTCTTGCACACTGAGTAGGCTCCAGAAATTCAAAATTTTAAGTCACTCTCCCTGCATTAGCTGGAGGAAACCTCCCTTAGCAGCAGAACACATCCAGCATGTAGCTGGCTTAGCTCCTGTCAACCCCAGCATGAGACTCACAAGGCCTCAAGGAAGAAGGGGCCAGTGACTTCCTTTTTAGTCATCACTGGTTCCCTTTTTTTCCACCCTACCTTTCTTTCTCTTAGGCTGTTCTCTTACCTGCTTCCCCTGCATGAGTTCCTGAGGTGCTTATGAGACAGAAACTTATCATTCCCTTTCCTTCATTCTTTTCCAAGTACTCCAGTGAGCTCAAGACAAATAGAAACTTGAAATTCTTTGGTGAATTTTTGTAAATTTCTTTTTTTTCCCTTCAGTTTTTTGTTTTTTGTTTTTTTGGATTAGTTTGTTTTGCTTTGCTTTGCTTTGTTTTTTTGAGACAGGGTCTTATTAACAGTGTGTATTCTAGGTTGGCCTCAAACTCACAGTCATCCTCCTGCCTCAGCCTCCTGAGTACTAGGATTATAGGTGTATACCACTACACCTGGCATGAATGTAAATTTTTTAAAAATTCAGTTTATTGGTACATTTTAGATATACATAATGATCACATTCATCATAGGGAATTTGTACTGTACATTATATATCTTTTTTTTTTCCTTTTTGATACAGGGTCTCGATATGCAGTTCAGGCTGACCTTGGGCTCACTTTGTAGCCCAGGCTGGTCTCAAATTTGCAACAATCCTCCTGCCTCAGCCTCCCAAGTGCTGGGATTACAGGAGTGCACCACCATGCCAGCTGTACATGATATGTCTTGGTTCCTCTTCTTTTTCCATTCCTCACCCTCTCCTTTCAGCTCCTCCTCATTTACAAAGCTTTGTTTCCATTTTATCATTTTCTCACTTTTTTCTTTTCCCTTCCTTCCTTTTCCCCTAGTTCCACTTTCCTTTGAACAGGTAAATTTCTTAAAGGATCTTCCCTTAGTACAGTATTACAGGTCTCTAGTTCATTAAATGACTTTAAAATTTCCTCTCCATTTTTTTCTCTCAAGAGAGGTGATGTTGCCAGGAGTGGTGGCACACTCCTGTAATCCCAGCAGGATCACTGCAAGTTTGAGGACAGCTTGGGCTACGCAGTGGGTTAAAGGCCAGCCTACTATATATATAGTGAGAGCCTGTCTTTAAAAAAAAGAAGACAAAGGTAATGTTAGCCTAAATAAATAAAATCATCTCTGAATTATCTTTATTGATGGAGAACAGAATTCAGTGGAGCCTGTAGTGGAGTTCAAAACTGTTTTTTAAAACCTCATGTTCATTTTTATGAAACTGATATGAGCTCTGGCATTAGAGAAATACCAATATAGATATTCCCTACCAGTCACAGATCTATGAATTGCACTGCTGGCATTGTTTTACATTATATAGTTTCTTTTGTACAGATGCCTGACCTTTTTTTCTTTTTTTTTTTTTTAACAGTATTGCAGTTGAACCCAAAGTTTTTACTTCATTCCCAGTGCCATCACCCTCTTTTTATTATTTATTTATTTAAATTTTATTTTAATTTTGTCTTTTTGAGACAGGATTTCACTATGCAGTTCAGGCTGGCCTTGCACTCGATTTGCAGCCCAGCCTCTCTTCAACTTCCAGTGATCTTCCTGCCTCAGCCTTCCAAGTGCTAGG
Organism: Hydrochoerus hydrochaeris; assembly: GCA_004027455.1. NCBI lineage: Eukaryota > Metazoa > Chordata > Mammalia > Rodentia > Hydrochaeridae > Hydrochoerus > Hydrochoerus hydrochaeris. Next base: position 395,796 of record PVLA01000711.1, read on the forward strand.
ATTACAGACCTGTGTCACCACACCTGGCCAGGGTCTCACTGAATTGCCGAAGCTTGCCTTGAATTTGTGATCCTCCTGCCTCATCCAGAGTGCTGTGATTATAGATGTGCATCATGGCACTCAGCTCCATTTTGTTTAACTTTGGCCACCATTAGGATATCAGTCCACCTTCTCTATGCATACCACCTAATAGAAAGGGAAGGTGATTCATAAGTTACCATCATGGCAAAAGACTTCAGGCTATTAAAAAGGGTGGGGGGGCTGGGGATTTAGTTCATTGGCTGCCTGGCAAGCACAAGTCATTTCAATCCCCAGTACCAAAAAAAAAAGACTTCAGGCTGAAGTTTAAAAACAAAAGAATCCAATATCATTAGTTCTTATTTACAAATAAAAGGGGGGCTCACCAAGGATGATTAATTATAAATAAAAAGAACATGGGAACCCATATCTTTCCATAATATCTCATATTGCAATGAAGAGAAATATATTTTGTCCTTCTTTGAAACCTGTTAGAGCAGAGTTTGTATGTATCGCTTGTCCAAATCAGTGGTTCTTAGACTTTTTTGTCTCCCCAAACATTCTTCTGATACTCTCCTCTGAGTTCCCTGCCTACAAGATTTCCTGCTGTTTTATTTTTCATCTGTCTTAGAAGTAATCAGGTTTCAGCTGAACTATGGTTTTTAGGAATTGTCCTGAGGAAACAGAAATGGCCTGCAGAATGAGGAGCTACTTACTACAAAAGAGAAGCTAAGGGTCTAAATGATGAGCTTTGCAGTGGTGACCATCCACCTATGATCAGGTGTGATTTGGAAAGCATTGATGTTCCCCTCAGATAACCTCTTCCTTTCTGGGCAACAGGTCTCTCCAGCCCAGCCGACTCCCAGTACTGGGGGACGCCGGCGGCGCACAGTGGATGAAGACCCAGATGAAAGGCGGCAACGGTTTCTCGAGCGCAACCGCGCTGCAGCCTCCCGCTGTCGCCAAAAGCGGAAGCTGTGGGTGTCTTCATTGGAGAAGAAGGCAGAGGAACTCACTTCTCAGAACATTCAGCTGAGTGTGAGTGGATCCTAGAAGATAGTTGGGTTTGTTGAACCTGGAAAGTGAGATTGAATCAGAAAAAAAAGGACAATATTAATTGAAGATGGCAGTTGTTTAATTAGGACAGATTGAGAAATTGTGCCAGGAAGGATGCAAAATCTCTTAAAAGAGTTGAGATCTCTCCCCTAGTAATTGGCGGACACTATCTACTTTGAAATCTGCTACTTGGCCCATTTGAGTGAAAGGAATTAGAAAAGCACCCCAGAGTGCTTAAATCAGTAGAAATTAGGTGTGGTGATGCATACCTGTGATTCCAGCACTCAGAAGACAGAGAAGAGGATTGCTGCAAGGCTTGCCTGAATTAGCTAGTGTGACCCTGTGCCAAAAAACAAAAGTTTCTGCTGGAGACCTAGCCATGGTTATGGAAGACCCACCTTATTTTTTAACAAACATATGTTAGTACATTCTATAGTGTGGTTATAGTGTAGGGTATGACATATTGTTCTGATCTTTTGCTAAAACAATAATGTTGCAGTGAATATTGCATGCACTCAAGTCAAATCTGCTAAACAGATGCCTAAACCAGGTGTGGTAGCACATGCCTATAATCCCAGCACTCAGCTGATGCACTCAAGGTCAGCCTGAGATACATAGCTAAGTGGAGCTTAGCTTGGGCCTCACCCTGTCTCACAAATAAATAAATCAAAATACTTTGGACACCTAGATGTAGGCTTTGTTAGTAAAAAAGTATATAGAACCGGGTTTGGTGGCACACACCTGTAATACCACCACTCGGGAAGATCCTAGTGAATTTCAGACCAGCCTGGGCTACAAAGTGAGCTCAAGGCCAGCCTGAACTGCATAGTAAGAACTTTTCTCAAAAAGACAAGGAAAAAAAAAATATATAAATTATTAGCTTGAATATAATCACATTTGCCTAAGTAAGAGTGATTTTTCTATTACAAGTCCCTGCTTTTCACAGCAGGCAATTCCTGTCATTGAATTCATGACTGTACTATTAGCCCTATGCTGTCTGAAGTCTGGTTGGATCAGAAGTCCTATTCCAGTTTGAGGAGAAAAATCCAAGCAGTGTTCTGCCATTACTGTGAACTGTATTGCTATTTGGAGTCCAAGAATGGAAGCTAAATTTTCTCAATACTTTTTTTTCTCCCCACTTCTCCAGAATGAAGTGACATTACTACGCAATGAGGTGGCTCAGTTGAAACAGCTACTGTTAGCTCATAAAGACTGCCCAGTCACTGCACTACAGAAAAAGACTCAAGGCTATTTAGGTGAGTGGCTGAAAACCTATGTAAAATCAGTTGGTAAATTGCATGTTCTGGGTCTCAGCTTTCTATAACTCTATCCTGAATGTGCCAGGAATACCAGACAGATGGGTAAAAAATTCTTGTGGAGCAACCAGTCCTACCCACCCCCAAAAAAGTTTTGACAATAATATACTTATCCTAATTATGTACAACATTTGGGGATAGAGGTTAGTGATATTTATTGTTTTGTTTAGGGAGTCTACTATCTTCCCAGTTTTCTCATGAAATAGGTATTACAATACTCCAGTTACATGTGAGAAAACTACTCAGTTCACTTACCAGAGATTACACAGCTAGATTTACATCCAGGTGTTTCTTCTTCTTCTTTTTTTTTTTTTTTTTTTTTTTTTTTTTTTTTTTTTTTTTTTTTTTTTTTTTTTTTTTTTTTTTGGTACCGGGGATCGAACTCACAACCTTGCGCTTACCAAGCAAGCACTTGAACCCGCTGAGCTAAATCCCTAGCATCCAGGCACTTCTTATTCCAAAGACATTCCCTTGGCCTGGAGAAGAGGTACATAGCAGGTGACACATTGGGAATTGAGGATGTGTTTTATTTTCCTAATGATAGGTCAATATTGGTTTCAGTTTGTAATCTATGAGCAAATACAAAATAGTGCAAGAAAGATATGGCTACAGACTTATACTCCATGTAGCACAGTTTTGAAATTAATATTATTGTCAATCAACTAGGCCATGTAATGCACCTGGGCTACCTAGAAGGACTCTGTCTCCAAAAAAAAAAAAAAAAAAAAAGAAAAGAAATTGCCATTAATAATTTGCTTATGGTAGTAAATGCTAATAAATGCCAGTTTTCCTTTACAAATGAACTTGATAGAAATGTCAACTATCAGACTTTGTTACATTGAATTATTTGCTACTAACCATCTTTATCATTTCAGAGATGTGTCCCATAGAAAAAGAATAACTACATCACCAATCTTGAAAAGTCTCTATTTAAATTTTAATATGTACTTCAGGGTATATTCATTCATTAAGCAGATACTGATTGAGTGCCTTTTCTGTGCTCGGCACTATTTTACATGCTGATAATATCATAAGGAATCAAATAGATTAGATTAAAACCTTGCCCTTCAGAAGCTTATATTTAGTAGTTGAGACAGACAATAAATAATATATGGTATGTTAGATATTAGTAAAGAAGAAAAAAACAAAATAAAAAACAGGGATAGGTAATATGAAGTGTTGCCCACAGCACTGAAATTTTAAATGAGCTGGCTTTTGAATTAAGACCCAAGGAAGTTAGGAAACTAGCCATGGAAGAAAAGTGCTTCAGACAGAAGAAGAGCAAACACAAAGACCCAAGGAGAGGGAGTGAGCCTGCCTAGAAGTTTCTAGGAACAGCAAGAAGGCAGCTGGAAGTGAGGTGTTCCTCATAGGGCCTTGTCAGTTATAAAAACCACCTCAGCTTTTACTTGATACTGGGTACCATTAGAGAGTTCTTGGTGGAGGAACAATATGACTGATAAAAGGATCACTTTGTTAGAGACATCAGGAGTGCACGGGCAGAAGTAAGCAGTCCATCTGAGACCATTGCAATATGCATAAGAAATAACGGAGTCTTTACCAGGATGGTGGTAGTAAATGTGAAGAAAAGGGGATGAATTCAGGATATATTTCTCAGTTTGAGTGACAAGATTTGATTACAGCCCAGGTGGAGTGGTATATGTGAAAAAATTGCACTAAAGTTTTTGGCCTGAGCAACTGCAAGAATAGAGTTGTCATTAATGGAGATACGGGATAGTTTAGGAAGAAATGGTTTGGGAGGTTCTTGGGGAGTTCAGTTTTGGACAAGTGAGGTTAAGAAACCTGTTAGGCTTGCAGAGAGAGATGTCAGGGAGTTGATTATGTTGGTCTGCAGTCAGAGGAGAAGCTTAAGATAACATTTGAGAGTCAGGAGCAGATAGTAATTTTTGAAAGCCAAGTATTCTCTTCCCATGGGGGAGAATATCTAGGAAAGAGAAGGACTGGACCCTAGGATACTTCAACATTCAGAGGTCAGAGAGATGAGAAGGAACCCACAAGATATTGAAAAGGTACAGCCAGAAAGGCAGAAAGAAAACCAGCTGAGTAGCTGAAAATGGTAGTCTATAAATCAAGTTAAGAAAGCCACTGTAAGGGGCTGAGGATTTAGCTCAGCAGCATAGCACTTGCTTGGCAAGCGCTAGGTTGTGAGTTCAATCCATGTTACAAAGAAAGAGAGGGAGGGAGGGAGAGAGAAAGGGAGGGAGGGAAGGAAGAGAAAGAAAGAGAAAGAAAGAAAGAAAGAAAGAAAGAAAGAAAGAAAGAAAGAAAGAAAGAAAGAAAGAAAAAAAAGAAAGAAAGAAAGAAAGAAAGAAAGAAAGAAAGAAAGAAAGAAAGAAAGAGAAAAGCAAGCAAGCATTGTAGAAGTTTAATGATCATCTGTTTCAAATCTTGATGAGCTAAGGGACAAGGACTGAGTATTTTTCAGTAGTCAGTATGCAGCAAGTTTTTGACTCAGGCTCTGCAATAAGTCTGACGGGTAGTCAATCCATTAAACTACTTCTTTGTTACAACAAAGATGTGTATAGTTTCTGCTGTGTGGTATCAACATTATGGTAACTACTTGACACAAAACAAATGAAACACTATCCCCACCTGTGAGAGACTGGGGTCATTGTAAACTGAGGTAAGGACAAATATCCAAGTCAGAACCACTGACTGGGAGCTTCCTGACAACAGGTTCCCACTTTATATCCCAGTGCCTGGATGGTGGTCCATAACTATTTGATGAATAAATGAATGTATCTTCTGAACACACAAAAGATGAAGCCATTGATTTCCTTGATGGTAACAAGGATTGTTCACAGAGGAAGCAGTATTTAATCCTAAAGATGATTCAGGCATCAAAAGATCAAAAAGTATCCAGGCATGGTGGCACGTACCTATAATCTTAGCACTTGGGAGGCTGAGGCAGGAGAATCATGAATTCCTCCGAGTTTGAGGCTAACCTGTAATACATAGGCTCTGTCTCAAAAACAAAACAAAAGAAGAAAAAGTGTTTAAATAAAAAGAGGGCTGGGGATATAGCTCAGTGGCACAGCACGTGCCTGGCAAGCACAAGGTCCTGAGTTCAGTTCTCAGTACAGATACCTAGATTAGATAGATAGATAGATAGATAGATAGATAGATAGATAAAAACTTAAGCCAGGCACAGTAATATACACTGGTGATCCCAGCACTTAGGGATGCTGAGGCAAGAGGATCCCAAATTTGATTCCTGCATGGGCAACTTAGCAAGACTCTGCCTCAAAATAAAAAACATAGCCAGGTACGATGGCACATGCCTGTACTCTCAGCACTCCAGGAGGCCGAGGGAGGATGATCACAAATTCAAGTCCAGTCTGAGCAACTTAGCAAGACTATCACAAAACAACAACAACAAAAAAATGTTTTTAACAGCTAGACATATAGCTCAGTGCAAAGGCCTTGGGTGCAAACTAACTACTACAAAAATAAATAATATAAAAGACCAGGAGTGTAGCCTAGTGGTAGAGTACCCCTGGGTTTGACCTCATTACAGCATAAATAAATAAATAAATAAATATTTAAAAATAAGTTAAAAAAACACAACCACCTGTTTCCCTGATTCCATATAAGTAAGCAATAGTGGCTGTCTGATGTTTGATAAAACTCCTTGACCAATGAAGTTATATACAGTTCAGATACTTATATTTAGTAGTAAAACATTAGTGTCACTATATGCATGCTCATGTTGATTGTAGCACAACTCATAATAGCTAAATCTTGGGAGTAGCCTATACATCCATCAACAGGTAAATGGATAGAGAAACTGCACTACACACACACATGCACACATAATGGACTACTACTTAGCCATAAAGGATCAATTTCAGTCATTTTCCAGGCATGGTGGCACATACCTACAGTCCCAGTGCTTGGAAGGCTGCGGCAAGAGGATCACTGCAAATTTGAAGCCAGTCTGGGCTATGTACTGAGTTCACAGTCAGCCTAAACTACATAGCAAGACTCTGTATTTAAAAAACAAAACAAAAAAAGCAGAATTCTAGGGAGTTCTCCCCCCAAAAAGATGTTTCGTTTTCCTTTGGAGTCCTTTGAAACTATAGCAGAAGTTACGCTGCTTATGTCCCTATTTGTTTTCTAACTGCATGCTTTCTGCTCTTTGCCCTCCTTCCTGGCAGAGAGCCCCAAGGAAAGCTCAGAGCCAACCGGTTCTCCAGCACCTGTGATTCAGCACAGCTCAGCAACAGCACCTAGCAATGGCCTGAGCGTTCGATCTGCAGCTGAAGCTGTTGCCACTTCAGTCTTGACGCAGATGGCCAGCCAAAGGACAGAACTGAGCATGCCCATGCAGCCACATGTGATCATGACCCCACAGTCCCAGTCTGTGGGCAGATGATGCCTCCCCTGGTGGAGAGGTCCCAGCTAGAGCTCGCCCGCCCAAGAGCCAAGAGAGATGTCATCCTACCCCCTCCCCATATGCCTTGGACATGGCAACATGGGGGGTGAAATTATGTGTTGTGAGTATGGATAGACATGGGGCTTTTCTCTTAGCCATGTGGTCGCGTTTGCTTGATACTTGTACTGGGGGCATCCCTGCTCCAGAGCCACATAGATACCCCTCGGGGTGGGGTTTCTGATGTACTCACAGCCACAGACCTACCCTGATTGAGCAATCACCCATGCCCCACACACATGTGTCTGTCTCTTTTAACACTAACCCTGGCACTTCTAGGTTTGGGGTTTCTCAGTTTCTTCTCACTAAGCTGTGGCTGTTACCTTCTTGTTCCTTACCAGCATGCCAGTTTCTGCCAGAAAGAAAAAGCTGACCCATCCTCCCCCCATCCGTGGTCTCAGGACGTTGTCTCCCAGTATTACTAATTTATACCTTTTTCCCCTTTGCAAATTCTAGTTAAAACATTCACTTATGGGGCCAGGGATTTAGCTCAGCTGCATAAGCACCTGCCTTGCAAGCAGTCGTGAGTTTGATCCCCGGTACCAAAAACAAATTCACTTATGAAGAATGTAAGGTTACTTCTGATGTATGAAATAGGGGTATTTTTCAGCTCTCCCATAAACTTTATTGCTTCTCAGTACCTGCTACCAAAAACTAAAAGGCAAAGCAAAAAAGAAATAAGCAAAACTCCAAGAGTTCTAGTCCTTTTTCATCTACTTCCAGAATTATCTGGGTACCTCATTTTGTCTCTCAACTTGACTTTCCCTGGTCTAGTGGTGACTTGACTTTCCCACATCTCCACTAAGCCTTGGCAACCTCATCTTGTGGCCTTATTGTTAAGTATCACTTGGCAGTGAAAAGGGAACTAGGCAGGGATCTGACTAGTGATTCCCTCACCCTCCATCCTCCTTGACTTGCAATCATCAGGGCAGACAGGAACAGTAGCACTTAAAACTTGTTCCATCAGGTTACTGGATTAACTGATTCTTTTGTTTCACTAGAGTTTACTGGCCAAAGTTAGGCACATTGTTAGGTCTGGTCATCTTTATGCTCCTACCTCTCTCTTCATTCCCTGTCCATGTTACTGCCTCTCTCCATCCACTTTAACTAGCTCAGTCAGCCTTCCTGGAGACTGTCTCATGGGGCACTCGCATTCTTTCACTCTTCCTCCATCTCTCAGCCTCGGGTGTGTCTCTTCTGAGCTATATCCTGTATTCCTCAGTGTCCTTCACTTCTACACTACTTTCTCTCTCACAAGAGGTCCTCCTGGCCTGGCACAGCTCCTTCAACTCATTTCTGTTCTCTATACCCACAATGCAATATTACTTCTCCCTGATACAAGCTCCAAGACTGAAGCATAGTGACCAAGGTCCTGAGTGGACTGAGAGTGAGCTCAAGTAGAAGAGAGGGGAGGGAAAGAGAAGGTGCAGTACTAATCTCAGCAGGAAAGCCCATGGCCAGCCTGTCTAGGAAATTGTAGACTGTGGCTTTAGCCATTCTTACTTTAGAGTTGGGCTGCAGAAGGAGAAATCCATTCTCCTGTTCTTCTTCTTTCACCATTAAGAGTTGTTATCTTCTCTTGGCTCTGAACTATGCAGTTTTTACCAGGGCAAGAGGACATAATCCAAAGCCAGAGGCCTGTGGATAGATAGGTCAGCTTTAATAACCCCTCAGTGTGAAGCCTTTCCAATTGTCCCAGGGCCACTTGCTGCCATCTGCCAAAGCCAAGGATGTCCTTTTCTCCATCTCTTTCTGCTTCCATCTTAAATGTACAAAGTACTGTCAGCTTCCTTTCTTATTTTGTCTTCCAAAACTGGCTGTCAGCAGGGAATAAGAAAATGTTCTAAGCCACAAGATTCCCATCTCTTCAGAATGGTACACTGGTGAGCCAGTGAGATGGTGCATTCTGCTGCATTTGTTTTAAATTTCCCCTCCTGCTCTTCTGACTTGGTGCTGAACAAGCCACACCTGGTGAAGACAAAGGACAGAAAACATGGTTTTCTTGTTCCTACCACCCAGCACCCCACAGGAACATCCCTGAGGTGATATGACTAGCAAATGTCAGGCAGATGGTCAGGACACAGTTCCACCTGCAGGGATTTCGATTGCCGTGAAACAGTCACAGCCATAACTTGTGCTCAGGGCCTCTCCTTCAGATGGCTGCTCCAGGGCTTTTTTTTTTTTCTTCCTTTTTTGAGTCTCGTTTCATTTCTTACTGTCCTGATTTCCCACTAGCAGCTTTGCCCTACAGCATGACTAAGTTTATGACTCCTAAGGAGCCTTCTTCATTAGACCTTTGATTGTTTTTCTTCCCCCTTCAGTCAAGTGTTTTTAAAGTTAGAATCAGTTTGTCACTGCACACATAACCTGCCAGACAGCTCATCTTTTTAGAGGGATGTATGTAGTTTCTTAGCCCCTGTACATAATTTTCTTGAGTTTTTAATTTCGTTTTCATTAGTATTGGACTTAAATGAGGGCTACTGCTAGAACCATAGTAGTGAAGCAGCACTGAAAGGAGGATGGTGCAGGACAAAACCCCAGGGGCTTGGTCGGTAGCCTTAGGTCTCACTGTCCCTCACAGAGTCCCTCACTCTAAAGCCTCACATTGGGCTAAGACGACCATCACTTACCTTGTTATTGCTACCAGCCATGTGGTCACTCTCCCCTGGTCTTAACCTTCCAGGCTTACCTGGACCAGAGCCAGATACTATACAGGGTATGAGTTACTCCTTCTCAAGGCCCATGGGCTTCCTGGGGTCAACAGGAGGGCTCTTTTTGGAAAGGAGCCAAGTGTGGATATTTTGGGACTCTTCCAAGCAAACACAGTACTCAGGCTCCCATCTCACTCCAGGCCAGAGAGAAAAGGGTGAGAGCTAGGTCTTCTGGTTTGCACACCCTTTGCCCACTCCCTTAAGAGAAAGCTTGCATAGAACTAAAAAGGCTGAGAAAGCCTCTCACACAACTAGGAGGACTAGAAAGATTACATACCACCTTCGCTCATGCTTTTCTGTCGGTTAGACACCCCAGATCTCGCCTCCTTCTGCTTGGCCCTACACTAGCCCATGTACTACAGGGGTTTGCTAAAGAGCAGCTGGGCCAGCTGAACCTCGCCTTCCCTATCCCTGTTGTAGCTCTCAGCTCTTTTTGACTGGCCTCTCTGTCTCCCCGAGAGCCTGCCCTCCAGCACCACCATTCTGTCCTAGGAGATTGAGTGCTTCACCTACCTGTGACCCACCAGACACCAAAAACCCTTCTCTGCTGTCAGGAGGCTCCCTCATTCCACCCTGAGAGGCTCCTTACAGGTGCTAGCTCATGAGACAGCTCTGCCCACCAAAACAGCGCCCTTCCATGACTCCCTTCCAACCCAAGTCATTTTCCCATTAATATTATACATTGTTTACACAGGGAAGAAATTGTTTTTTCCATTTCATAACCAGTTTATTTAGATTTCAGTCCTCCTAACTATATTATATATCCCTTTTGTTGATATGCTCTTTCTGCTTTCTTTAGACTTACATATGACCCAGGTGGGAGGTGTGGAGAGACAGGACAGGTGAGGATCCCTGTGTCCCACTACAGCTTCCTTAATCCTTCACCCCCTCCAAGCACAGAGCTGAGTTGTTTATATCTACAGACAGATGTGCATAGATATAACTCCCCACCCACCAGTAGGCATGTGCATAGGTGACCGCTGGCGAGCATTCCCGCCTTCTGCACCAGTTGAATTTGCTTTTTTGGGGTAAAATCCTACCTTAAGATGAAAAAAAGCTGAGGGGAAGGGGCAGGTTAAGGCCACTTACATCCTTTGTAATGTGTGTAGTTACTAAGGTTTATTTTAGTTTTTTTAATGGGGGTAGGCAGCAGCACAGAGAGTCCTTACCCCAGCTGTTAGTGACTAATGCTTTAGCTGTAAGTGACCGTCAGCACTACTGTCACTGGCTTTACCTTAGGGCAGTGGTTTTCAGAAAGTGGTCTGGGACCACCAGCAGAGCAGCCTCATCTGCACATTCTCGGGGCACCCCAGATCTCCTGAATCATAAACACTGGGGGTGGGTTTTAACAAGCACTCCAAGTGCTCCTGATGCACAGTAATGTTTGAAAACTGTTGCCTTAAGGACAACCTGGGATCTTCTTATAAGGCACTAAGGATTCTTTATAAATTCCATCCTCTGCCTTAGCACTAACACATTTCTCCATTTCTTCCAGTTCCTCCCCTCACACCATTAAAACAGCCACCACCGCATCACTCATGTCAAATTCTGGGTTTGTCTTCCTTCTAATCTTATTGCTAAAACTTGTCCCTGTGTTGGTCTGGAGAGTTCTCTGTATTCCCTTGCAGTCTGGTCATTCACGTCTTGGTTACATTACGGACCAGCCCTATTACACACACACGCACGCATGCACGCACGCACGCATGCACACCCCTTACAGGCAGGGAGGAGATAAGCCTCCAGCCCTGACAGTGGAGGCTGCTGCGTCCTCGTATAGTATCTGTGAAGAAGAAAGCAGTGTGTATCTGATTGTATTTCTGTTCCTCTATATATTTTTGACATGTGGCAACCCCTCTCCATCTCATCAGGGAACTCCGTGTGCCCTGGGTCTCCCAGGCTCCAGCGGTGATCCTGTCAGGTGGGAGGATGCAGTGCCACAGGCCCTTTTGTTACAAGCCCAACATCCCCCTTGCCACCACCCAGTCAGCATGACCCCTGTGAGCAGGCTCTCACAATCTCCTCGGTGGGGCTGAGGAAGGGGCTGTACGCTCTTCTCCCTAACCAGCCCCCCTTCTTTTCACCCCTCTTGCCACTTAGCAGTTACCCCCAGCCATGCCTTCTCCCTCCCTTCCTTCCCAGCCCTGACATATATTGTGCCTTATTTATGCTGCAAATATAACATTAAACTATCAAGAGAACCACTGGTTTGTCTGATGCTTCACTACCCTGTCCCGCAGTCCCTATTGCCACTCTTCTGGGGACTCACTGGACTTTGGCATCTGTGAGCTTCCCCACTCTTCCCACTCTTTGGGCAGATGAGGGACTCTTGCCCCTGCTACCTACAGCTTGAACGCTTTCTTAATTGATGGCTGCTTTTAAGCCAACTATGGTATTTTAATTTGTTTCCCCACTGTTGAAGGTTGTCTTCTTGTTTTAAAGAGCGGTGAAGGACTCATGTGTATTACACAGCCTATGACAGCAGGCACAGCTCAGCAGTGGGCTGCCTCAGGGCCCAGGGCCCATGTGTTGGTGACACACTAGAAAATGCAGTGTGCCGGGGAGGGTGGGTCTGCAGGCAGGCACTGCTCATCCTCCAGTGTTTTGTCCCCGAACCCTCCCAGCAGTTGGGAAAAGAGAAGAAGCGCAGCCCTTGAGGACTTTCCGGCACAGGCAGGGCGTGTACACAGAGAAGTAAAGCTTTCTGCAGGGAGGAGGTTGTTTTGGAATGAAGGCAGTTTGCTGACTTTCGGGGATGTGTTCACAAGAAAATGGGTGAAGCCTAGAGACTGAGGGATGGAAGTCTCAGGGAATCACTTAGAATTCCTTACATCTGGATGTTCCTTTCTGGTTACCAGAAGACTAGGGCCAGGGTGAAGAACTTGACAAAGAGAGCAGGTGCCTCTGAGGTTTCCCACAGGAGACAAGAAATAAGCAGCTGGGGCTGAACCAGGCGTGGTGGTGCACACCTGTAATCCCAGCACTCGGGGAGGCTGAGACAGGAGGATCGTCCTGAATTTGAGACCAGCCAGGGCTACAAAGTGAGCTCAAGGCCAGCCTGAATGGCATAGAGACCCTGTCTCAAAAAGACAAAGAAACAGCTGTGGCTGGTGTTCAGTAATTAACTGGCATAAACAGAGCCAGCTCTTCCTTTGGCTGAGCAAATGGCAGTTGTGGCCTCTACCATGTTGTCAGGAGCACACAGGGTCCAGGAAAGGGTGAGAAGGAAAACTGCTGAATGTCAAGGTTTTGGGAGTAAGAGGGCAACCCTGAAGGCAGAGCAGTGTAGCAGGTTAGGCATAAGCAAGCTAGACCAGCCTCTGCAGGCAGCCTCTGCTTAGACCTCTCGAGACCTGTATGTGCTCAGGGCCATGAGGATGGGAAGCTCGCTCTGTGCGAGATGGAACACTGAATGCTGCATTCAGTCATGTGCCAGTCGTGACCGCCTCCTGAAAACAAGTTGCTTCATTTTATTGATGGTCAGCTCTATAGTAGAAGTCTTACACAAAGACTATGTCCTTCAAGCATTAAAAGAATTCCCACTGATATCTCTTCGTGTGGAGTAAGAATACTTCATTCATAAGTCCAGCTACAATTGAATGAGACCACGCCTTTGACGGCGATGGTGAGTCATAGCATCCCCAAAAATTAAAAGATACCAAAAGCATGAAATCGCAGTTATGTTGATCATGGGCCAGTCTAGTCATTAGTCCATCTAGATGTCTGATTTAAGGGGAACGGATGAGCGGATAAAATTTTATGGCCCTGAAGTAAGAACCAGATGCCTTTTAAAGATCATTTCTAGAAACTCCCACGTTTTGGGCCCGGAGAGAGCAGAGGGATCCCTGTCTAGCAGGTTGCTGGTTTCACGAAGGATGGTAGATTAAGAGGTTGATTAGGGGTAGGGGACAGTCATATGGACAAGGACTGATTTGACTTAATGATGCATGTCTTGCAAGACAAGATAAAAACAAAACCACAGTTTGAAATACCCCAGCCATCCTCACAACCTGCTCCTCTGGACTAGTGTTAGACATGAAAAGATCAAGACCAAGACATAATGCAGAACCAGCTACCCCTGAACTTGGTACTTACTCCTTTTTAAGAAATGAACTGCAGTCGCCAGACATGGTGGAACACGCCTGTAATCCCAGCACCTGGAAGGCTGAGGCAAGAAGACTGCCATGAGTTTGAGGCCAGCCTGTGACACACAGTGAGTTCAAGGCTGGTCTGACTACATAGCAAGACCCTGTCCCCAAAAACAAAGTAAAAGTGATCTACAGCTGGGTGCGTGTGATGGTACACACCTCTAATCCCAACACTTGTGAGGCTGAGGCAGGAGAATCATCATGAGTTCAAGGCCAGTCTGGGCTACCTAGTGAGTTCAAATCCTTCCTGAACTATTACACCACCTGTCTCAACACCACCCTCCATGCACACATACCCCAGAAAAGAAAAAAACTACAAGCCATACATGTTAGTGCATTCCCATAATTCCAGATTTCTGGGAGCCTGAGATGATCACAAGTTCAAGCCCAGGCTAGACAACTTTGTGACTTAGACCCAGTCTCAAAAAGGACTGGGCACATAGTTAAAGTCCCTAGGTTCACCTCAGTACCACCCAAATAAATGACTAGGACACAGTTCAGTGGTAGAGCATTTGCCTACTATATGTAATGTCCCAGGTTCAATCCCTAGCACTGCTAAAAGACAAAAGCCTGCTGTAATCTACAAATTTCAAGTGGAAGAGCAACTCTGAAGGGCTTTTACACACAAGACATCCTGTGATGTCTGCTGGAGAAAACTGAGACTCATGGCAGAAGCCACAGGGAGACCAAAGCCAGCTCAGCACAAAGAGAAAATGATTTAAAGGCAGTCTCAGGTGACAGCAAGTTTCCCAGGGGTGTGAAGGAAACCTGCTCTATGCCAGAGCCTGTGCTGAGCAGATTACAGCAGGCATCGCAATGCCTTGAAGTCCTGTGTTCTAAGTGAAGAATCCACAGTGAACAGCTTGCCCAAAGGCTGTGTCAGAGCCCTTTGCAGCTCCCCCATGCACACACACCCCCGGTGCACTACATCTCGGTGTGGGCTGGTGTCCCACACTCTGGATGCAGGGGAGGGGAGATGCGGCACAGCAGAAAGCCACCAGATCTCTTTGAAACCCTGCTTCCTGAGTAATTCAGATTTCCTTAAAACAGGATTCTTGTCATCTTCCTCAGTATGTCAGATCCACAGCCAGGGAGAAACTGTGTGGACAGAGAGATGAGACAAAAGGACAGTGCAGCCCCAAGGTGTCCTGTTACTGCCCTTAAGAGTCAGGGCCTCAGGATTCTCAGCCTCTCCATCCTACCTTAGGTTCCCCCTTTAAAGCCCTAGCTAGAAAAAGGAAAAGGTTTGACCTGGGAGTGAGCAGCAATGGCCACAGGGTGGCAGCAGAGCTTCAACTACAGAGCCCAAAGAAGTGGGGTTTTGCTTTTCTTTTCCCCAAGAAGTGTTCTTCAGTGACAGTGGGGTCTGTCCATACTCTGTGGACTCCAAAACCTCTAGGTCTCCTGTATCTCACTATCCCATCCAGTCTAATCTCAGTAGTGATTCCATGTTTAACAGTCTAAGAGGTGGTGAACAGAGCTGGAACAGGCTATGTGGTTGACTTCCAACCTGAGGGAAAAGGGAGAGACCCACTGGGTCACCCGGCCCCTCCTTTCCTGCAATGGAGAGCCTTGACACCTGTCCCTCCTCACAGCAGTTTCTCTATGCTTCAATCTACAAGTTAGGAAAGAGAGGTGATCAACTGAAGCTCTCCAACCTGTTGAGGGATTGAGGGTTCTTGTAGACCCCACCAGGGCCTGGCTCTGACAAAGCATCTGTACTTAATGATGTTTCTTCAGCTCTAGAGACAGGATTTATGCATCTAATAAAGTCTATAACTCCAGGCTTCAGGACAGGGGGCGGGAGACTTAGAGCAGCAAGTCCCAGAGAGCCATGGCAGGGGATCTCAGGCGGCTCTTAATGGAGCTGTGCATTTCCACTGCCTGTCTAGATTCCCCCTCAGGCTGCCGCTGGGGGTAGGAAACAAGAGGACAGCAGGTATAAGAGGCTGGCGTGGCTTAGGAAGGAGGATGGTAGAATGGATTTCAGGCAGGCAGTGGTGCTGCTGGTGTGGCTGCTGTCAATGGACCGGGCCCATGCCGGAGGACCAGGGGGCCAGCACAGCGACCAGGTCTTCATGGTAAGCAAGCGCCTGTCCCCCACATCACCATTTTCTTCTACCCCACAGGGGACTTGTGCTCCAGGTTTAGGTGCTCCCTTGTTGCCAACTTCATTAGGTCTTACATCTGAGGGAGACGGTACCTCAGCCTCTAAAACCTACCCTTGGAGGTCACTCCCTTCCCCTCATGACTTTATAGTGTCCTGAGCATTTGCCATCTTCCCTCCCTGCTGCCCCTGCCTTAGGAGGAAGACATCAGACCCCAACCACTGCAGCGTGCCCAGACCCCTGGGTCCCTCCTGCAGTCCCTGCTCCAAGCCATGGAGAGAACCGGCCGGAGCCCAGCCTTCCTGTTCCAGCCCCAGAGGTGAGTCTGAAAGTGACACATGCACAGCAGGGTCTGAGAAGACCAGGGGACAGAAGAAGACAGGGAAAGGGGCTTGAGAGGAGAGACTGCAGGGAGCTGTATAGGGATGAATCTCTCCTCAGGTTTGGCAGAAATACCTGGGGGTCCTGGAACAGCGAGCGGCTGAGTCCCTGGGCCGGAGAGTTCTGGAGTCTAGTTGCCCCCCAGCGCTTTGGGAAGAAGTAAAGTCATCCCCTGTTGTGTTTGCATGCAAGGCCTATACCCCAAAGTGCCATGTCACCCCAACCCCAATAAAGCTGTCTGCTTTGGAATCCCTGTGTCTGAGACTTCAGAGGGCTGGGAAGAGAGCCCCAGGGCACAAATCACTGCCCCCCCCCCCGCCTCCTCTGCCACACCAGACTCCAGCAATGCAGCTGACAGTGTTCCCCAGTCACCCGCCTGCAGCAGACAAATGCAGATTGGAGGGGCAAGCAGCTGAGAGCACAGAAAGGAAGGAGGGTAGTGCTGACCTGTGCCACCCACATGACTCAGGGCCATACAAAGAACAGGGTTTACAAAACCAAGGAGTACACATTTATTCTGGACTGCAGTAGAGCCTCAATTTCCTTCCTGCTCATCATCATCCACAGAATGAGGACAGAGACCGGGCTGACTGAGGCCCTGTGGTCCCTGGCTTCTTGCCCACTGCCCTCCACAGCAAAAAGGCAGGTAGTCTATGTCAGAGGTAGAGACGGCACCTCCACAGGGTACCAGAGCAGGGAGATGCACAGGCCCAGAGGCCAAAAAAGCAGGGAGCGAGCAGAGGGTGTGCATCTGTGAGTCCAGCTGGGGCTCTACTTGCTGCCCGCCATGATCTTGAGGTACTGCAGGGCACGGCGAGCAGCCTCGCCCCGGGCTTCCTCCCTGGTGGTCGCAGAACCATGACACACAGTGGCTGGCTGGGTGGACAGTTCCACTAGGCACTGGCAGAGCCCACTCACGCTCAGCTCCTCTGAAGAGCAAAAGAGAAAAGGGAGGCAGTATTGGGAGTAGGGAGCCAACACCAGGCAAGGGTGCATCCAGCCACCCCCCGGCAATGCCCTTATACTTGGTCCAGACCCACCATCCCCTGGCCCCCCAACAAGCCATACCAATGTCCAGGTAGCTGACGTGGAAGGCCTGCTCCTCCGAGAGCTCACTGAGGACGCTGCAGCAGCCAGAGCCCAGAGCACCTAGGGAGCCCGGAGAGCAACTGCGAAGGTACAGGATCTTTTCTCCCTCAGAATTTCGCAGAGAATCCCATGTGCAGCCTGGGCCCCGGCTCCGAAGTCCATCCAGGTGGGAGCCCACACCCTGACAAGATGTGACAGTGAGAAACATACCACCAGGGGCTGCAGGACCAAGGCATTCCAATAGTCAATGTCACAGTTGACGCTATTGGGAATCGAGGACCTCTGGAGCCCTAGGTCTGGTAGGAAACTGGCCCAGATACAGTCCCAGGACCTAGAACAGGGTCCTTTCCTAAGTCCCAAACCCAATCCCTAGTTCCCTGCACACACAAGCCACTCACGATGGAAAAGTGATCGTCATCGGGCTCCGCCTCAGTGCCATCCCGGGCATCCAGAGGCACTGTGTGCACTCGGAGCAGCATCTTAGCCGCTGCATTACGTTTCGCCAGCTTTTTGGAAGTGCCACTGCCTGCATGTGGGGAGAGCAATGCTGGATTCTGATTCCCAACAGACCGATTCTTTCTACCCAGGTCATACTTGGAGATTCCCCTAAGTGAAGTTAACTGGATAGGGAAGCTCAAAGCTGACCTGTGCACTCGAGAACCTGGTTGGTCAGAAGAGAAGGGGAAAGACAAGAGTGCTAGGGAGAAGCCAGAAGCTGCTAAGCCAGGGGCCACAAAGCAGGGAGAGGGACAGCATGGCACAGCAAGGCTAAAGACCACCTTGTGCCCCAGGCCAGACTGCTGTGGAGAAAGGAGATGCAAGAAGCCCCCTTTGCCTAGTTACCGATCTCAATGAAACGCTCCACTCGACAGGTCATAGTGAACTCTTTGCGGTGGGCAGGTCCAGACTCCTGGGTCACCGTGTACTCTGGCAAGCGCCAGCCCTTCTGTACCACCAGCTCCTTGGAAAGGAGACACAGGGAACACAAGGCTGAGTGAGAAAATATTCATCATGGCCCTGCTGGCACCTACCCAAGAGGCTCCAACTCTCAGTGAGAGGAAGGAGAGAAGGTACAGAAAGGGCCTGAGTATGAGGTTCCCACCCTACCCACAAACAGTCTGGGCCCAGGTCTAAGGGAAAACAAGCATACATGGGTGACGAGGGCACACACCTGCAGA
The DNA here is from genome assembly GCA_004027455.1 of Hydrochoerus hydrochaeris. Taxonomy (NCBI): domain Eukaryota; kingdom Metazoa; phylum Chordata; class Mammalia; order Rodentia; family Hydrochaeridae; genus Hydrochoerus; species Hydrochoerus hydrochaeris. Next base: position 414,251 of record PVLA01000711.1, read on the forward strand.
GCACCAACGGGGTTGCACTCAGACTGCTGAGGGGAGACAGGGGGCCGCATCTCCATGGGGGGGCTTCTAAAGGAAAAAGGGCTCAGGCCAAAGCTGCGGAGAATGGCTCTCTCTGGGGCTGCCTATGAGCCCCAGTGCTTCCCCATCCCCGCCAAGCAGCCACTCTCTGTCCAAACATCTAGCCTTGTTCCCTCCTGCTACAACCGGCTTCCTCCCCTCCCTCTCCAGAGGCCCCCTCTAGGTTCCAGATGCATGTCTTTTTTTGTTGTTTGTTTCAAGACAGGGTCTCACTACTTTGCCAAGTCTGTCTCAAAACTCACAATCCCCCTGCCTTAGCTTCCTGAGTGCTGGAATTACAAGCGTATGCTACCAAGCCCAGCTCTCAGGCACATTTGATTCTGGAATAGTTGGTGTCATTTCCCCTGGACAGTGGAAGAGGGGCTTATAGCCAGGCTCCAGAAGCACCTGATGAGTCTCAAACAGGACCATTATGTGACCAAACCCAAAGGAGGGAAGGTGCTGAAAGACCTTTAAGTGGTCCGATGTCATCGATATAGCTTGTCATAAATCACAAAATACCTTCTGTCTCAAAAGCTGACCAGCTGCTATAAATTCTTTGATCACTGGTCTCCACTATTACATTCCCTGTCTATGCTCAGGCTTCCTCATGCCTATCCAGCCTGGGTCTAAGCGATGGGGACCAGGAGCCAGGAGCCCCTCATTCTCTTCAGAGCAGTCAGGGGACAGAGATACCTTGTCAGGACAGCCAATGGAACAGGAGCAGCAATGGCCACAGTGGTGAAAACAGGAGTGTCCTCAGGCAGTGAAGAGTCTGGAGGAGAAAAAGAACTTCCCGAGGGGAAGGGGGCCTTGGACTCACACCCACGTACAGGGAAAGAGAGAAATGGGGACCCATCCCTTAACTGAGCCACACTCAGGAGACTCAATAACAGCTCTTCCTCCTAGGACCTTTCACTACCTGCTCTGGCCCAAAAAGAGTTGAGAAAAGATCTCTGAAAAGAGTAACCACAGGAATTCAAGAACCATGGGAACAAAATCCACCGTGAATGTGAAAGAGGAAAGGACATCTTGCTAGAAACAGGAGGCATGCTGGGGAATGACTCCTGTCAGCTTCAGCCTTCCTCCCTAACCCATGCCCCAGCTATAACCACAACCCCTCAAAGGGGCTGCCTATTCCCCCAAGAATTCTTCACAGCAGGAGAAGCCTGGAAACACTTGTTTCAAGTCCACAGGAAACTCTCAGGAAGGAGTCAGGTCAGCATGGCCAAATGTCACTAAGGCCAGACCTATAGGGACAAGGAGGTGGTGCAGGACCTGGGTTCCTGGAAGGGCTACTAGGGTGCCTTGGCTGTTCCTCCCTCACCTGCTGTCCTCCAGAGCCGACTCCAGCATGCTCCCCCCTTTGAGGTGTTTGAGGGCCACCTCAGCGGCCTTGTGCTTGGCTGCCTTCTTGCTGGGTCCCTGACCTGAGAGAGGGGTGTGGGCAATACTGGAAGTCACTGGAAGGACAAAAGAGAAACGAGCATCCCACAGCCTCTCTCCTCACAGCCAGAGGAAGTCAACTAAGCCCCCTCTGACCAACCTCCCCCTGCCCAGAACTACATTAGGTTCCACTGATTGCTGGAAGGAAAGGCTCTTGGCCATTAGCTCCTAGAATTAGGTCTCAAGAAGTAATACTTCTGGGGCTGGGGATTTAGCTCAGTGGCATAAGTGCCTGCCTTGCAAGCACACGGTCGTTGAGTTCGATCCCCAGTACCGATTAAAAAAAAAGAAGTAATACTTCTGAGTTCAAACACTTTAGGGGGAGTTTCTGTGCTATTTTCCTCCTCAGATTACTTTCTTTTCCTTCAATAAACAGAAAGCTGAAAAACAGAGGATAAACTCTACAGTCAAAGACCACTTACTGCCACTTACTAGGCCTGGGACCATGCACCAGTCCCTCTATCTCTGATACTCAGTATCCTCCTGTTTAGCATGGGATACATCACAACAAGCACTCATTCCTCCCAGTGTCCACTGAGAAGTCAGTGTCTCCTTCACTGTTCCTCTGGGACAATGACAATCTGCCAAATCCCTGGGCAGTGCTGCTCACTCTCAGGTCCTACCCATCTTACAGCCCTGTTCTCCCAATCCAGTCAGAGGCTTTTCCCCCTGACATCTCTCCTTCCCTCATTTGCCTTAAGAGAACTGTGAAGAGAGACACTAAGACACAAAGCCATAGGCCCTTGAATGAACATCCCAGCCAGGCTGCCCAAGCCTTCCTCACCAGTGCAGCTGGTGTCGCCAACGGTGACCCGGAAGGTGAAATTAGGCTGGTGGGCTTGGCCCTCGGCTTTGAGAAGGTCGTACACAGGCGTCTTCCCTATTCTGGTCCCATACTCCTGCAGAAGGCTGATCGGGGTCTTGCCCGGGTTGGCGGCCAGCATTTGCTCTATACTGGGGGGAGGGGCACAGACCCACATCACACCTCCCCCCTGTGCACCCACCTGGCCAAGCACTGCCACACCAGACCTTGGCACATTATAGGGAACATAGAATCGAGAAGGCCTCAGGCAGTAGAGCACCCACTAGCTGGATTCAGAGTGGGGATGCAGCTGGAAAGGCAGGGTTCACTACCCCAAGGCAGGTGAGAAATGCATTGTTCCTGTCTCAACGCTAAGGATCCTGTCCCCAGTACTGTTTAGAAGGGCATGCCCCTGATACAGTGCAGGACAGGAACCTAGTACCCACCAAATGCACTGAATGTGGGGGCATAAAGCCCAATGCTCCAGTGCAGCCTGGGAACCCGGCCAACCCCTAACTATTTAGAGCTGGAGCCTGTGGACACTGCCTCAAGTGCATGCCGGGAACCACTGCCCACTACCCCAGTGTTTGCTGGGAACAACCCTTAGGCCAGGTGCATGCTGGGGCCGCGCCGCTAACCCTCCGCACCTCTCTACAATTTTTCGACTTGTAGGGACCGGGGCGAAGCGGCTCACCTGGGCAGCCCGCAGCCCGTGGTAGTGCCAGAGCCCTGCTCCTCTTCACTCATTCCCTCCTCCGTCCCCGCAGTCGCCACCGTGACTACAGCCTCCACGCGCCCCAGTAACCGCCGACGAGCTAGGGCCGGGGCCAAGCCCGGAGTCGCGGCCGTTAGGGCCTGCCGCGGGGCATGCTGGGATATGGAGTCCCCCGCCCACCTAGCTTCATGAGTCTCCATCAAGAGGGATGCTACCCGCCCCACAACCCTTCGCGTGGCTCGCCGAAGCTGATCGCACCGCCTTCTGGGAGGAGCGGACCCCTAAACTGTGGGCGGGCGGTACCGCCACTCCTCGAGTCAGTGAGGCTGTGAGCATGCGTACTGTCGGAGTGGACCGGCTGGGGGTGGGGCGGGAAGAGCTAACCATTCGAGATTGGGCCCTTTTGAACCCTAGAAAACTACAGAACCCAGCAGCTCTCACGTCATCTTTGTCGCAGCTGGAGGGGCAGGTTGTAACAACCAGGAGGCTTCGCGGCGTTACTGGCCATTCCAATTGCGTTTACTTCCCCTAGACGCTTTGAGATTGGTTACTTGGTCTAGTGGGGCGGGGACAAGTGACAAGCAGCTCCTCCCCCGCTTTGACCCGCCTCCTTCCTGGGAAGGGTTCTGATTGGCCCAGGAGGCTGCCAGAGGATCCAGGCTGTTTGCTGTCTGCCAGGGTGGCTCTTACCTGGACGCTAGAGGGAGCTGTTCTGTACCTCAATCCCGAGAGCGCTGGGGCCGTTTTAGATCCAAGTTGGTGTCAGACAGTTCTCGGTCTACCCCTGCATAAGCTCCTGGTTCTCGGGCCTCCGTGTCACAGAACCCGTTTCGTTTCCTTTTTCTAGGTTGTCCTTGACCTGCACATAGCCTATTGGGTTTGGCTTCTCTTCTAAAGCCTTTTTAGATCAGTCCTACTGAGCCCTCTCTTTCAACTGTCCAGGAATCTGGGATCCGAGAAACGGGCTGTAGGGACACAAGATTAGGGTTCAAGCACCTGGTATCATTACCTCTGCTGTGAGTCTTGAGTCTCTCAGCTGAAGAGCAAGAGACTGGTCCAGTGATGCAGAGCCCCGTGCCCTCCCCCAAAGCCTCGCCACCACTGAGCTGAAAGATGTAAGGATATCTTCTGACCTTGGATAGAAATTGTTAAAAGTGGCTGATTGCAATGAGTGTTTTGAAAATGGGGAGGGGGGAAGCAGAGGAATCTTGGAATGATAATGAGGGGTCATCCAGGAACACTAGAGGGGGAGGGGGCCGACAGCTAAGTGGATTCCAATTGGGTGAAATTGGAGTGGTGACAACCAGGGGAGGCAGTGCTGGCAAGATCTGTAGGACAAGGGGAGTAATGCCAGAGCATTGGGGATCCCACCCGAGGGGCTGCTCTCTCTGGGTATAGAAAGAGACTATTAAGGGTCATAGACAGCTACTCCAGAATCAACATAGGGTCCGAGGTGGAACCGCCTGGGAGATCGCCAACTGGAAGGCGCGAGGCCCGGGACCGGCCTGGAGTGCCGCGGATGGCAGCGGCGGGCTCCTTTAAGAGGCCGGCGGCTCCAGCGCAGCATCCCCCGCTCAGGGCGTGTCCGTCCCGGGGGGCCAGGGGCGGGGGCCTGGGAAGGAGCGGGAGTTCAAGCAGCGCGGGGAAGAGGCTAGGGGCCAGGGGTGGGGGCAGAAAGCTGGGGCTGACACCCTTGCCCCTGGACCCTGCGCGAACATCGCCTGTGACAGCGCCCCGGGTCCGGTCGAGGGCAGCAGGGGGAGGAGGAAAGGAGGAGGAGGAGGAAGCGGGAGCAGCATCCGGAGCGGAGCTGCAGCAGCGCCGCCTTTTGTGCTGCGGCCGCGGAGCCCCTGAGGTGAGAGCCTGGCCGGGTTGTGGGGGTTGGGGTGCAGGGATGGGTCCGGGTCCGGGACCGGGGATCTGGGCATGCAGGGAGGGTAGCGATGCAGATGCGACGCGGTGAGGAAAGAGGTGGCGCGCGGATGCTGAGACTGTGGGGATGGAGGAGCTGGGGACCTGGACCCGAGCTGGTGGGGATGGGAGGGAAGGGAACGGGAGCCGAGAGCTGCCGCGGCCCAGCTCGGAGACGTAGGGCCTCCAGAGCTGGGAAGGATGTATAGGGGTGGGGTGATTGGGGTCCGACTTAAAGGACGGCAGGCTAGAGAACACCTCCTCTCACACATCCTCGAGAGGCAGGAGAGGCAGATGGAAGGGGAGGGAGAGTTTTAGCTCTCTGAAGGGAAGAGAAGGAAGGGCAAGGCCTGGTGTCCCGTCTTTCCCCACCCCCACGTAACGGAGCAGGCTCCACCTGAAGATCACAGGCGGCACCTGTTCCTGGATGCCCTAGTGGTGGTCCCCCTCCCCTTCATCTGTGAAGCCCCTGATCCTTCCAGCTGTTGCATTCTCCCCTCCCCCATTCATCTCCCTCCTCTCTTTGGGGCTCCCTGAACCCATTTCCCCAGGTTTGACCCTTCACCAACCTCTTCTCTTTCCCTCACCCCCAGGCTCGCCTTAGAAATGAGCACGAATCCTTTCTACAGACTTGGGACTTAGTGATGACCATGGTCTCCACTGAGGGGAGGGAAGAGAGAGGTCAAGACTCCATAGGTAGTGGGACGAAATAGATGCCCTTTGAGATCAAGGCAGAAATCCCCCCTCCCCGAAGCTTCCTTTTTTCCTACCTCTTTGGCCCTCAACCTGGAGGGAGCACACATGAGACCTGCACCCCACCCGCAGTCCCTTCCCGCCAGTCAGCGCTTGCTTCTTCCCTCCCTTTAAACACTCTCCCCTTCCAACTCTCAGGAGGCCTGCACCCTGGGACCTCTGATTTCCAGTCATACCAAGCCAAGGCCAGCAGAAAAGGGATTCAAGAGGAAAAGGCCGGTGCCCCTGAGCCTTCCTGTCCAGGGAGCTGAAAGGCTCTGCTCCCTCCTGTCTCTCATGGTAGGGTGAGGTGTCTGCCCTCCCAAGCCTATCACACATCTAGTCCCTCACACTGTTGCCTGAGGTGGTTCTTGGAAGACCCTCGCTCCCAGCACACATAGAACTCACAGATAAGTGACTGTCCCTTCATGAGACCTAGATATGGGTGGCAGAGGCAAGAAGTTTAAGGAACTGTTTAGAATTTCCTTGGTCTCCTTACAACTGGAGATGGCAGAACTCTTCTGAAAACCAACTGCTGGCTGGATGTGACTGTACATGCCTGTAATCCCAGCTACTTAGAGGGCTGAGGCACGAGGGTCACAAGTTTGAGACCAGCCTGAACAACTTCATAAGACCTTGCATCAAAAATATAGGTTAAAGCGCTGGCCTAGCATGCCCATGACCCTAGGTTTGATCCCAAATACTCCAGGGTCAAATCAACTGGTGTTCTTCATCTCCCTCATCAGTAGGGGAGCAGCTAGAACCTGGGGTTGCCAGGAAAAGGACCCTAAGTCCTATTAACATGCCTCCCACCCCCACCCCACATTACATTTAGGAAGGAAGGCAAGCATCAGCTTCTTTGGGACTGTGCTGGGACAACAGGAGGGCACTGGGGCTTCAGGAGTGGTGGCCACAGAAACAACCTGTCTGATTCTCTTGCTCCCAGAAGACTTGGGGTTGTGCATGTGTCTGGGAGGCAACAGGCCCGTTCCGAAGAGGAGAGAAAGGACCTTCCTGAACCAGGCCTTGCCCCTTTGGCTTCTTTCTTTGCTCTTCTCCTTTCTCTCACTTCCCCACCACCCTTTCTACCTGTACCCTCTCTACTGTGGCTTGATTTGAGGAAGAAAAGGAAAAGAGAAGGAAATCACTTTTTTTAAAAAGTCTGCTACTTCGTGTTAGACTCTGCCTGTGTGGCTGCTGTTTATAGAGAGCTTCTGTGTGCCAGGTGCTGGGCCAGAAGCTTTATTTCAATTACCTCAGTAATGTTCATAATGAAACTAAGTTAGTGTTGTCATTCTCTCTGCTCTAGGATGTGGAAACTGAAACTTGTTATTTATTCAAAATCAAACCCTTAGTGTACAGCAAGAGTGAGGACTTGAACTCGGGTCTGTCTGACCCAGAGCAGTGTTCTTAACTGCCATATTGTATCCTGTACTACCACTGTGTGATACAGCTACCACTGTCCCTGTTCAGAGACAGAGTCTTATGCAGGCCCAGGGAGGTGGCTCAGGGCTGTGATCCCAGCACTCTGGGGGAGCAAAGCACAAGAAGTGAAAGTCTGAGCTCAGTTTGGGCAATTTAGCAACTTAGAGCCTGTCTCAAAAAAATAAAAAAGGGCTGGGATTCAGGTTCAATCCTTGGCAAAAAAGGAAAAGCAAAGCAAAGCCAACAGAAAGAAGGAAAGATGGAGTCAGTCAGTCTTATAACCTCAGGATGTAAGTGGGAGAATCAGAAGTACAAACTAGCCTGGGCAATGTAACTACTTAGCAAGACTTCATTTCCAAAAAAGAAAGAAAGGACTGAAGATAGGAGGATCATGTAGTGAAGGCCCTAGCCCTCCCCAGCTTCAATTCCCAGTACTGGGGAAAAAAAGTCTCGGACAGTAAGGCACTGTAGCACATGCCTATAATCCCAGCATCAGGCTGAAACAGGAGAGTTTCGAATTCAGGCTCTTCAACATGGAGAGTTCAAGGCCAGTCTGAAGTACATAGTGAGATCTTGCCCTACTCCACCCCCAGCCCAAAAGTAGGGCCTGTAATCCCAACATTTATGAGGCTTATGCAGGAGGATCGCTCTTGAGTTCAAGGATGGCCTATGCTACATAGTGAAGCCAGCCTGAACTACACAGCCAGAAACTGTCTCATTAAAACAAAAAACAAAACAAAAGTCTCGGGGCTGGGGATTTAGCTCAGTGACACAAGAGCCTGTCTGGCAAACGTGAGGTCATGAGTTCGATCCCCAACCAAAAAAAAAAAAAAAAGACTCATACTACAGGTCAAAGATCACAACTGACTCTCTGATTCTGATGGCCTCTCCTCTATACCATCCACCATCCCTCCATAGTGCAGCAGTCCTAACCAAGAAAGGGGACAGGAGTGGATGGACATAAATCCATAAATATTATTTTCTCTTTTTCAATTTAAAATGTATTTTGTGCTGGGGATATGACCGGGTAACACAGTGCCTGCATGACAAGCATAAGGCCTTGCGTTCAATTCCTGGTACCAAAAATTAATTAATTAAAATATATTTTATATCTTAGCACTTAGGAGGCTGAGGCAAGAGGATCACTGAGTTTGAGGCTATCTTGGGCAACACAGTGAGTTCAAGGGCAGCCTGGAATATCAAGACACTGTCTAAAGAAAGTAAAATGGAGCAACCCGCTCAGGACTCCCTTCTGTCTGTCTTCAGACAGAAGCTTTCTCTCAATAAATATATTCTACTCTTAAAAAAAAAAAAAAAGTAAAATATATTTTATGAGCCTGGCACAGTGGCACATACCTATAATCTCAGCTGCTTGGAAGGCTGAGGGACAAGAATCACAAGCTCAGTCCTCCCTGGGAAATTTATTGAAACCTTAGCTGAAATTTTAAAAACAAAGGGCTGGGGATATAATTCAATGTAAAGCATTCTTGGATTCAGTCCTCCAGTACTACTAATTAATTGTCATATTCTAAAAGCAACTCAAAAACTGGGCTTGGGGATACACATCTGTAATCCAACACTCTGGGAGGCTGAGGCAGGAGGATCACAAGTTAGAGTAAAGCTTGGGCAACTTAGCAAGTTAGTAAGACCCTGTCTCAAAAGAAAAAAAGCACAGGAACTGGAAATGTATTCAGTGGAAAGGTCCTGGATTCAAACCCCAGTAACACAAAGCAAATAAATGATATAAAAGCAATTCAAAGTTATTACTGAAGTACTAGAAAATGTAAGTAAGCCAAAAGAAAAGACTAAAACATCCCTAATTCCACCTATATAGCAATTGTTATACTTGGGTATCCTTTCAGGATTTTGGTAGATTTTTGTTTTATTTTGTATCGCTTTTGGTGGGTTGGTTTTTGTTTTTGTGGTGCTGGGTCTTGTAAGATGCTAGGCAAGTGCTCTATTTCTGGGTTGCATCTCCAGCCCAGATTTTTTAAATGCACATCCATTTCAGGAACTATTAAAATGTACATAACTTTGAGCTTCCATAACTGATGGCTGGGTGTGGAGGTGCACACCTGTAAATCTCTGCACTTGGGAGGCTGAGACAGGCAGATGACCACAAATCCAAGGCCCCCTTGGGCTACACAGTGAGTTTAAGGCCAACTGGAACTACATAGCAAAACCCCATCTCAGAAAAGAAAGAGAATTTCTTACCTCACAGCCACAGGAGGCAGAGCAGCAGGCTCTGCAGAGCAAGGACAGATGATCTAATAGGGAGCAACTGCAGGCTCTAGCATAACCTCTACCACTGTGACCTGGTTCCACTGAAAAACTGCAAATGGTTCTGTGAAGCAGAAGCTTGGAGACCAAGCCTCCTCTTTTCTGGTCACACAGAAGAGATGGCTTCTCTAGGTCCTCAAAGACACTGCTAGTGTCTAGCCACCTGGGAAGGCTGGCTCAGTGCTTCAGACCAGCCTCGCCTCTGGGATGGTGTTGGGAGTCAGTGAGGTGATGCCCCTTAAACTAGTGGGTGGCAGCAAAACTGGAGCACTACCTCTACTCTCTCCAAATTCAAAGCTTGGGGATAGGAGTGGTAGCATACCTGTAATCTTAGCACTCTGGAGGCTGAGGCAGGATGATTGTTGTGAGTTCAAGGCCAGCCTGGCTACATATTGAGTTGCCTAGCCTGAACTACACAGCAGGACCCTGTCTGAGGGGAAAAATTTTTCACAAATTCTAAAGCTGATACAAATTTTTAAGCAGAACTGCCTCTCCTCAGCCCAGTGACCCACTCTACTAGAAGAAGTGTGCCACCAGAGGTCTCAGGGCTTAACTTGATGGAGACTGAGGACTTGGGTTTAGGGGTGAGCTCCTCTTCAAGAGGCTCTCAGGGGAAGCCCCTTGTAAGGCACTGAGAAGCACTGTGGTCCTTCCCATCCTAGACAAATTCTAGTGCCAGGCCCATAGACTCTGTCAAACAGAAAAAGAAAAGCTATGGCCAAGTGGACAGGAGCCATGGCTGCCACCCCTTGGGCCTTCACCCTCTCAGGATTCCCAAGGCTTCCAACTCTCTAGAGAGAAAAAGAACCCTTCCTCCTTTTTAATTTAATGTGTGTGTGCACGCATACATGTGTGTGGTACTGGGAATTGAACCCTAGGCCTTTGCATTGAGCTTCATCTGCACCTCTTGTAATTTTTAAAAATTTTTAAATTTTTTGGTACCAGAAATCAAACTCAGGACCTTGTCCTTGTCAGGCAGGCACTTATGCCACTAAGCTATATCCCCGGCCCTTTCTCTTGTTATTTTGAAACAAAGTCTTGCCAAATTACCCAGGCTGTATTCAAACTTGTGATCCTCCTGATTCAGCCTCCTAGAAAGCTGGGATTACAAACATGCATAACCATGCCTGCTGTTCTCCTTTTTCCTGAGTGGAAAATGAAGTCTGAGACAGTGGAGAGCATTCAACGTGTCAGCCTGAGATTTAGGCAAATGGCTAGGCTCTTGAACTGAGCCCCCCCAAGACGGACAGACAAGCAGCCTGGCCATGAGCTTTTGCTATTAGAACAGGAAGGAGCCAGAGAGAATTCAGAAGGTTCACCTGCCACAGGCCTCCTTTTCTCACAGCAAGAACAGGTGGAGGTGACTTCCTGTTCCCCTTCCCCACTATCACAGTGCTTCTCTATGGGCACTGTGGGGACCACCTGCAAAGCAGAGGATCTCCCAGCTGAAACTGAATTAAGGGCTCCAGGGGTGTCCACAGAGCCTGCTACCCTGCAGATGAATGGCTCAGAGTCCACGGTGTCCCTCACGCATCTGAAGAGGATGCAGTCAACACTAGGTAAATATGGTGGACAGAATGATGAACAGGAGATACCTCCCCTCCCATCACATGGCTACCCTTCCCCCCTTGCTCTCCATAATTGATGGTCAGGGAGACAGCTCCCCTCCCCCAGGGTGACAGAATGTCTGGGCCAGGGGCTCTGATCCCTGCTATCCCCCAAAGCCCTGGCGCCAAGGCCCAGCTGGGGGGCAGTGAGACCCAGCTGGCAAGTCTGGAAAAAAGGCAACAGAGTGGGGTGGGAGTGTTTACTAGAAGAGAGGAATCTCCAGTTTACTGTGGCTCCTTGCGGACCCACTCCCCCACCCCGCTTCAGGTCAATCTGGGAGGGCTGTCATTAGCCTGAAATGGAGTGGGGGTGGACGGACTGGGCTGGATTCTCCACCTCTTCTGTGGTCCCAGCGCCTGCTTGTTCAGCTACTTCCCACTGCCCTAAAAGCCAAATAGGTGAGATGGCTTCTCACCCCAGCTGCTGGTCTTGGATACCACAGTGGCCTCTGGGGAAGCCAATGAACTGGAGGGAGGTTTAACGCGTGTCCCTGAGCATGTCACCTTCTGTGTGCCTAATCCTAGTTGCTCAATGACTAAATGACAGCTGAAAAATGCCTTTAAATAGCCAGATGTTGTGCTCCCCAAAGCTCATCTTCTAGACAGAACACAAATTGAGGCGGGGACAGGTGATTCCGTGTTTTTTGGTGCCCTTTCATCTCCGTTTTCTATGGGTCCCCTGCCTTCAAAACAAAACAAAACAAAACAAAACCAGCTTTTCAGCCCATCCTTCAAGTTTTGCCCTGTCTTCCGCTACTCCTAGCCTGGCTGTGCCCTCTGCCCTTTCCGTGTCCTCTGTTCTCATCTCCATTTCTTGTCTTCGGCTCTGAGGCAGTGCACCCCCACGAGCACTGCCGCGAGTCCCGTCTCCCCAGCCCCACTGCTTTCCCTTCATCCCACCCCATACCCCAACCGAGGATCTCGGCAAGCGGAATAGGGGTCTGGTATGGGAAGGAGGGCAAAAACCACGCGCAGGCCGTGGGAACCACTCTGCATTTGCGGTGCCCGCAGCTATACAGGCAACCAGCCACAGGCGGCCTGGAGCAGGGCGGGCTCAGGTACGGCCCCGCCCAGGCTCGCTCACGTGACCCCGGGCTAATCTTGTCCTGGTGACTTCACGCGCCGCGGGCACCGGTCGTCATGGTTACACCGCAGCCCAGCGCTTCCCCTAGTCCTCTTAGCCCCTCCCTACTCGGACCTCCTCCTTCTGGTGGCCCAGCCACGGCCCCGCCTCCGCCCCCCCCCCAGATCAAGCCACGTGACTGCCTGGAAAGGGGGCGGGGGCGCTGTGGTCCTAACGCCTTCCCATGAGCTTCGAAAGGAGACTTAGGCTTGAGGTCCATTATTGTCCTAGCTGTCCCTCCCTGAGCGCCCCAGTCGCGCCTGCCGCAGTACTCTCTGGTTGGCAGCCGAGAGCCCCAGCCTTGGCTCTGAGGGTCCCAAAGGGAAGCCAAGGCTTGGGACCCGAGCAAGAGATGCGGAAGCCCTCGGGTCCTCCCTCAGAGGAAATTTTCCCGTGTGTCCATGTGTCCCACGAAGCTAGGCCTGTGTTTGACTGTACTTTACATTACAATCAACACCTCCGCTCTCTAGCTGCAAATACATTTCAGGGGATGTGTTGGGCTGAATTTGGTGATTTCTGCCTTCTGGGCCTCAGTTTCTCAAGAATTTAAGGGAACCAATGAGGATACTCTCTGGCTGGGCTGTACTAAGGGAGTTCATATACTTAACTGTGTTTGGGCGATCCTGAGGCAGTCCTGGGGCAAGCACAGGAGCAGGTCCACTTTATGCTGTGCTGGAGCGCTGCTACTAGCAGCCCTGAGTACCAACCGTGTACAGTGTACCGTGTGAAATCGCTCTAAATCGGTGCAGGCTCGACTGCTCAGCTTCCACATAGAAGCCATGATGGAGGGAGCACGGCGGGTATGTGACAGCTTAGAGGTCTGGGCAGGACAGAAGACTTCCAGGACGACGTGAGACTTGAAAGAGGGAAGAAGCCCTTCTATGTGACTAGCCTGAGGGTGAAGCTTGAGCTTCTTGCTATGGCATCAGGAGTTGGTTAATACTTCTGTGGCTTGATCTGTAAAGTGGGGCTCATCATTTGAGAATTAAATGAGCCAATACATTTATACCAGAGGCTAACAGGTATAGTAAATCTTTCATAAAAGTTAGCTGATGACAGCCACACAGGCAGTGGCACCCACCTGTAATCCCCCAGCTGCTCGAGAGGCTAGAAGGAGTTCCATGTCGCCTTGGCAAGACTGTCTCAAAGTTTAAAAAAAAAAAAAAAAAGTGGCTGAAGACATAGCTCAGTGGTAGAGTGCTCCTGAGTTCTCCAGTATTGCCAAAACAGAAAAAAGAAAAGGCTGTAGTCATTCAGTGCCTTGGCTCAGAAGCCTGATATAGCTCGGTATCAGGTTGTTACGTAGAGTCTGGGTACTAGCAGCAGTTGGAATGAGGCTGGGGTGGTGGGATCCACCCACCATAGAGTGGAGGCTTATGGGGTTAAGAACAGTGGGCCACTAAAAGGTCTGACATAGAAGTTGCTGGGCAATTTCTTAAGTCCTTCTGAAGAATGGCCAAGTGACAACAGTTAATGAGGCCTGAACTAAGCACAAGAATAGATTAGACCTAAGTGTGACAATGGGCCAGCTTTTCAGAATCACCTGGGGTTCTTGTTAAATATGCAGACATTAGGTTCACCACCACACCCACAAAAAGTCTGGAGGAAAAAGCCTGAAAATTGTTAGGGGAACTGAAACTATCAGTTTCCCAAAACCTCTTTGCCCTTTGCCTCCCCATTTGAGCTTTTTTGGTTGTAGATCCCTATCACTCTCCTCCCACTGAAGCAGAATGTATGGTGATCATTCCCCAGTACTGCAGGGTCTTGGAAAAGGTCCTATTTGAGGGATAATTTTTTTTTTTTCCTCTGAGACAATTTCACTATGTAGTTCAGATTGGCCAAGAACTATATAGCCTAGGTTGGCCTCAAATTTACAGTGGTCCTCTTGCCTCAGCCTCCCAAGTGCTGGGATTACAGGAATGCATGACATCTGGCTCCTGGAGGGATTCTTGTTCTCAGCATATAGATGTGGAGATAGGAGTCTAGGATGACTACTTGCCAGGCAGGTGCTTGTGTCACTGAGCTATATTCTCGACAAGTCAGGTGCAGATCTGCTGTACATCCCTTTGTCTAGCTCTTTTATAGCTTGCACAAGGTCACACAGGCATTGTCAGAGACAAGTTGTAGATACACAGTTGCACACATGTGTACTGGTGTGTGTGTTACTAGGGATTGAACCCAGGACTGTGTGCTGACCTCCATTACCAGCATTTTTTAAATTTTTTTTTAAAGCAGGGTCTCTTTTAAGTTGCCCAGGCTGGGTTTGAATTTATGGTTCTCCTGTCTTAGCCTTCCAGTGTTAGGATTACAGGCCAGCCTGGGAATAAATAAGTAACCTAGTGACCTCTTTGTACAAGTACTGTAAAAAGACTTGTGATCCTCAACCTATTAAATAGATAGACTGTCAGGTCACACACAATTGGTTGATGGATTGATATTTTTTTGTGGTGCTATGGATCAAACTCAGGGCTTTATGCATGCAAGGCAAGAGCTCTACCACTGAGTCACATTCCTACCCAGTACCACTGGTTGTTTTTTAAATAGCACACATTGCCCAGAAAGCTGGATCTTGGTTTGCAGACCTGAGGATGGGACAGAGAAGAAAAAGAGACAGGGCCTCCTTTCATCCCTGTAGAACAGCTGGTGACTCCTTTCATCCCTGTAGAACAGCAGTAGTGGCAAACCTATGGCACGTGTGCCCTGGCAGATTGTATCACTGAAACCTCTAAAAGGTTCGCCATCACTGGCATAAAGGATGAGACAGTAGGCACAGCTTGTCTGACACAGCTTCTGTGTCTCCAATGGATGCTTCTGTATCAGTCGTGCCAGGGGATAGTGGAATTGTGCAGTTTGACTTTGCTTCTGAGGTCTGAGAGCATCAGGATAAAGCAGTCACCTCAGTAGTGTGCTCCTGAAAGGGCCTCAGTGGAGTCACGTGGAAGTACTTACTTGTGAGGCCTGAGGACAGCATCTGAAGGTGCGTGAACAAAAGGCCCACCACGTATGTGCCTACATGTGCATCAGTGTGAAGATCTAAGTGTGTTAGAGATCTTCTCATCTCACATGCCATCTGTTTGAATGTGAGCCTCAAGTGAAAAAGGCACTGCAAAGGTGGATTACAGTACTTGTACAAAGAGGTCAGTAATCTGTTACTATGCTTGACGATTTTCTTTTTTGGTATTGTAGATTGAACCCAATGAGCTTTCCACTGAGCTACAGCAGTATGGCCCTTTTTCACTCTTTGAAACATGCCTTTTGTCTCAGCCTCCTAGAGAGCTGGTATTACAGGATTGTGCCACCACAACACCTGGTGATCTTGTTTTTGTTTTCATTCTTTGAGATGCTGGACTTTGTGCATAGTAAGCACTCTACCACTGAGCTAGTCCCAGTCACTATACTTGAATTAAGAGACGTATTTTACCAGCACCAGAAAGGGCTGTTCCTTACATCTACCTAGCAGTTCTCAAATACATTACCTATAAACAGATTACCATTTGTATTAAAAGGAAGTGCAAGTGACCTAGGGTGGTTACCTGAGGGCAGAGTTCAAGTGCTGCCTCCCGCAGGGCATTCTAAGCTCAGTACCCACAGTTCTGACTGTGCCTCCCCATTTCATTCATTCCCACAGGGCCTGCTGCTCAGCACCACACCAAGGCCCAGAGGACATGGCCTGCCTCCATGAAACCCGCACACCCTCCCCTTCCTTTGGGGGTTTTGTGTCTACCCTAAGTGAGGCATCCATGCGCAAACTGGACCCAGACACTTCAGACTGCACACCTGAGAAGGACCTGACCCCCACCCAGTGTGTACTTCGAGATGTAGTGCCTCTTGGTGGTCAGGGTGCCGGTGGGCCCAGCCCCTCTCCAGGTGGAGAGCCACCCCCTGAGCCTTTTGCCAACAGTGTCCTACAGCTACATGAGCAGGATGCAGGGGGTCCAGGGGGAGCTACTGGGTCACCTGAAAGTCGGGCATCTAGAGTTCGAGCTGATGAGGTACGGTTGCAGTGCCAGAGTGGCAGTGGCTTCCTTGAAGGCCTCTTTGGCTGCCTGCGCCCAGTATGGACCATGATTGGCAAAGCCTACTCCACAGAACACAAGCAGCAGCAGGAAGGTAAGGCAGACCCCTGTGGGCACCCACTTCTTACTTCCCTGAGTCCAAGATCTATTGGACAAACCCACCTAAGTCACCCAATGATCCCTTCCTGCCTCATGGCCCAGACCTAGCCACATCCCATTACTTCAGCCTAGCTTCCTGCCCTTTCTTCTCCCCTTGCTAGGGGGTGGCGTGGGGCGGGGGACCCAGGCCCTCCTACATGCTGGACAAGTGCCCTACCACTGAACTGCTACACTCCTAGCTTCTTTTAAAGCCACCCAATTACTTCCCACTGTCCCCTAAACCTAGTCTTTTCAGCCTAATTTGGCTACCTTTCTTCCCTACTCTTAAGTCATTTCAGCCAACCCCATGCTGTCCTGACCCTGGCCTTGAGTGTGTCACAAGACCTTGAGTGAAGCTCTTTCTGAGCCTTGTGGCACTGTGCCTCCTGCCTACAGACCTTTGGGAGGTCCCCTTTGAGGAAATCTTGGACCTGCAGTGGGTAGGCTCAGGGGCCCAGGGTGCTGTCTTCCTGGGGCGCTTCCACGGGGAGGAAGTGGCTGTGAAGAAGGTACGAGACCTCAAGGAGACTGACATCAAGCACCTGCGAAAGCTGAAGCACCCCAACATCATCACATTCAAGTGAGGTCCAGGGCAGGGGCTTGGGATTTTACACTGAGGCCAGGGACCCTCCTGGGCAGTGGGACCTACCTTATCTTTCCCAGAGGGGACCTCCCATAGCATGGATGGGAACTAAGGTTCCAGGTGCAAATCAGGTCAATGGTGAGTTGAGGGTTTCATACCATTATCTGCCCCAGGGGCGTGTGTACCCAAGCACCCTGCTACTGCATCCTCATGGAGTTCTGCGCACAGGGCCAATTGTATGAGGTGCTGCGGGCTGGCCGCCCTGTCACCCCTTCCTTGCTGGTTGACTGGTCCATGGGCATCGCTGGAGGCATGAACTACCTACATCTGCACAAGATTATCCACCGAGACCTCAAGTCTCCTAAGTGAGTAAGCAAGCAAGCAAGGAAAAATGACAGGCCCATGATCTGCCCAAGGCAGTTGGTACCTTCAGACCTGTCCTAAGTGCCCATCTCAGAAACCTCTTCCAAGTGACAGTCCCATCTTGGAAGGGCTGTGGTGAGCATCTCACCTTAAGATGTTCCAAAAAGGTTCAAATAGGAAGGCAGAATAGCCACAAGGTTAGAAGGGTAGGACCCCAGCTCACTACACTCTTTTTATCAGCATGCTAATCACGTATGACGACGTGGTGAAGATCTCAGATTTTGGCACTTCCAAAGAGCTGAGCGACAAGAGCACCAAGATGTCCTTTGCAGGGACAGTAGCCTGGATGGCCCCTGAGGTGATCCGCAATGAACCTGTGTCTGAGAAGGTCGACATCTGGTGAGGGCCAGGCTGAGGACTAAAAAGTGGGTGGCCAGCAGGGGGAGGAGGTACTTTCAGGGCTTCAAGAAGATGGGTCTGTGGCAGCCAAGGCCTCTGGAGGGAGTGCCCCCCAGGTGATGTCTCATCTGATCTGCAGGTCTTTTGGTGTGGTGCTATGGGAACTACTGACTGGTGAGATCCCCTACAAAGATGTCGATTCCTCAGCCATCATCTGGGGTGTGGGAAGCAACAGTCTGCATCTACCTGTGCCCTCCAGCTGCCCAGATGGCTTCAAAATCCTGCTTCGCCAGTGCTGGTAAGAACAGACCAAGAGACAATCCCTGGCAAAGTTGTATAGCAAGGGAGTTTTGGTAGGGGATGGCCAGCCTTGAGCAGTGAGGCACCCAGACCCACAATCTTTACTTAACAAGGGGTAAAAGCTTCTGTCTCTTAACCAGAATGGCTGGGCATGGTGGCACACACCTTTGGGAGGTTGTTCCAAGCCAGCATGGGCTGTATCATGAATTCAAGGACAGCCTGAACTACATGAGACCTGGTCTCAAAAAACAAAACAAACCAAGGTGTAGGATGTGGACTAAGAGAACTATAATGTAGAACTAAAGGTTGGACTGCACCTTAATTGGCATGGGTCGCTAGACTGACCTGAATCTAAATGGAAGTGTACTACCTTCTGAGCTGAGGAGCATCACCCCTAACCATGTTTCCTCATCTAAAAAATACCTGCTACCCAGAGTTGCTGTAAGGCAACATGAATACACAGAAATATCAAGAAAGAGCATGAACGCTGAGTTAAGTAGCTCAGTTTCAAAAAGACAATTTTGGAATGTAGGAGAGAATGTTGAAGATTTAATTCTTCCCCAAAGTTTTTCTTTTAATGAAATTACTCAAAAAGGTTTTGTCAGACAAGTTAGAAAACAGGAGCCGAACAGATCTTACTACAGGATGTTGTGCCAACAGACATTTAGGAATGTGTGACATTTCCTAGAGAGCATGGAATTCTTTTGTCACAGAATTCATTGTAGGCAGTTCGAGGTGGCCTGCAATCCCAACACTCAGAGAATCGTGGGGAGTTCAGGGCCAGCCTGGGCTACATAGTGAATCCAAGGCCAGCCTGAACTCTACAGCAAGACTCTGCCTCAAAAAAACAAAAACCCCAAAAGCACAACCAAAATCCAGTCTAGGACTAGATTTTCTGGGACACTTTGTGAAAGGATGATCTGGTTCCTCTCTAATTTGAAATTTCTCCAATTCCATTCCCTTCAGGAATAGCAAGCCACGAAACCGGCCATCATTCCGACAAATCTTGCTACATCTGGACATCGCCTCAGCTGATGTACTCTCCACACCCCAGGAGACTTACTTTAAGTCCCAGGTGTGCTGTGGGTAGGAAAATTGAGTACCTAATTCCCCCTCTTTTCAGAGATAATGATGCACTCTAAGGAGGTGGCTGGGAAAAGTTGGAGAGGATGATACTCTTAGACAACTATTATACCATCCAGTACCCATTCCTTCCTGCTCCAATGTAACATCTGCAGTGCAGTCATCTTTAAGACCCTAGGAATAAACTCTTAAATCCCCCTGCATTGTCTTTCCACTCCCAGGCAGAATGGCGGGAAGAGGTAAAGCTACACTTTGAAAAGATTAAGTCAGAAGGGACCTGTCTACACCGACTAGAAGAGGAGCTAGTGATGCGGAGGAGGGAGGAGCTCAGGTGTGTACCTGCCTGCGGAGGTGGTTTTACTACCTGGACAGACTGGACATCACCAGGTCCCACACGGGACTGTTGTGGTTCCAAGTATAGTTATTTTACTTGGAGGTACCCATCTGCCCATTTCAGACATGCCTTGGACATCAGGGAGCACTATGAACGGAAGCTGGAGAGAGCCAACAACCTGTACATGGAGCTAAATGCCCTCATGTTGCAGCTAGAACTCAAGGAGCGGGAGCTACTCAGGTAACTCCACCTGCCTTATGCATTGACCCTACCGTAAGTCTTAATGGAGCTGGCTGATCTAAGAGGATCCCTTGTTTATATACCCAACCTGTATCTTTAGAAGGGAGCAAGCTTTAGAGCGGAGGTGCCCAGGCCTGCTGAAGTCACACCCTTCCAGGGGCCTCCTGCATGGGAACACCATGGAAAAGCTCATCAAGAAGAGAAATGTGCCACAGAAGCTGTCACCCCATAGCAAAAGGTGGGGCTCCAGAAGGGTTGCTGGAGCCTACATGTGATGTACTTGCCCCATCCAAGTTTAGGAAATATTTTTTGAGTATGCAAATTCATTAATCTCAACTTTGTACTTTTCCTCTACCAGGCCAGATATTCTCAAGACAGAGTCTTTGCTACCTAAACTAGATGCAGCCCTAAGTGGGGTGGGGCTTCCTGGGTGTCCTAAGGGGCCCCCCTCACCAGGACGGAGTCGCCGTGGCAAGATGCGTCACCGCAAGGCCAGTGCCAAGGGCAGTTGTGGTGACCTGCCTGGGCTTCGTGCAGCTGTGCCACCCCATGAACTTGGAGGACCTGCAAGTCCTGGGGGCCTAGCAGTGGGACCCTCAGCTTGGGAGGCCTGCCCTCCAGCCCTCCGTGGGCTTCATCATGACCTTCTGCTCCGCAAGATGTCTTCTTCATCCCCAGACCTGCTGTCAGCAGCATTGGGAGCCAGGGGCCGTGGGGCTACAGGAGCTGGAGATCCTGGCTCACCGCCTCCAGCCCGGGGTGACACCCCGCCAAGTGAGGGCTCAGCTCCTGGCTCCACCAGCCCAGATTCACCTGGGGGAGCCAAAGGGGAACCACCTCCACCAGTAGGGCCTGGTGAAGGATCAGGGCTGCTGGGAACTGGAAGGGAAGGGACAGTGGGCCGGGGAGGAAGCCGGGCTGGGTCTCAGCACTTGACCCCAGCTGCACTGCTGTACAGGGCTGCTGTCACTCGAAGTCAGGTAAGAATGGAGAACTTCCTATATTCTTCCCTTTTCCTTACCTCCAGGACTCAAGGCTCATCTTCCATACTACACTCAATCTTAAGCCATGCCCTCTCACCCTCTATAGCCATGTTCCTTTCTGCATTCTTAATGACCCCTTCCCATTACTGACCATAGCCCCCTATCTCTCCTGTAGAAACGTGGCATTTCTTCAGAAGAGGAAGAAGGAGAGGTAGACAGTGAAGTGGAGCTAACATCAAGCCAGAGGTATGTGGTGCAGTACCAGTAGTAATAGTATTCTTTTGTTTTCCGGGCTCCAAAGGGCAGAAACTGTGAATGCCCTCCTTCTCTAACTCTTAGGTGGCCTCAGGGCCTGAATATGCGCCAGTCATTATCTACCTTCAGCTCAGAGAATCCATCAGATGGCGAGGAAGGTACAGCTAGTGAGCCTTCCCCAAGTGGCACACCTGAAGTGGGCAGTACCAACACTGATGAGCGGCCAGATGAGCGATCTGATGACATGTGTTCCCAGGGCTCAGAAATCCCCCTGGACCCACCTGCTTCAGAGGTGGTTCCTGAGCCTGAACCTAGCTCCCTGGCTATCCCACACCAGGACCTACTCAGAGGTGAGCAGGTAAGTGAACAACCAAGACTAGGTATTAGGAACAACCAGAAGCAGCTACATGGCCAGTTGACAGCTTTTGGGAAACAGATGCACAAGCCAGAAAGATTGGAATGTGGCCTCTAACTCAGTTTCTGAGGTTTTCTTCCTCTCCAAAGAAACCAATATCCAACAGGGTAGAATACAAGGCTTATGGTACTGAGCACTTGATAAAAAAGAGTCTGGCACATAACTTGCATGACAGCTATTAAATACTGCTATGGAAGGATCCAAAAACTAGTCTGGTGCTTAGCAATTAAAACTTATGAGCAAGAAAGTCAACAAGCCAGTAGTGGCTATTAAAAAATAGATGGCAGCAGGGAGCCCTGAAGGGAATCTATTTGTAATGCCAAGAGATGCTGAGCCCCATCTCATTGCATGTCTACTCTTTCTCACAGGGCCCTCCCAATTCTGAGGACTCAGACTGTGACAGCACTGAATTGGACAACTCCCACAGCGTTGATGCCTTGCGGCCCCCAGCCTCCCTCCCTCCATGAAAGCCACTCTTATTCCCTGTACATACAGAAATATTTATATAAATAATAATATATGCGCCACATAATCAACAGAGAAAGATGGGGCTGTCCCAGCTTTAAGTCTGACTTGAAGGAGAACTGACCTGACCAATTCACCTGATAAAACTCTACACTGGCAGCTAGAGATTACTGCCCTAGAGCTATGCGTAAGGAGAAACTGACCTTCTTGCTTCACCCCATTCCTTATGTTCTGCAACCAACTAGGCAGTAGAAAAGCCAGAATTGTCTCTAAGCTCTTGACCTCTAAACAGCTGGGGGGAGAGGGGCAGGAGAGGGAACCACTGAAGACTGCACTTTTGTTTTCTGTTTACTCTGTTTACACATTTTTGCACTTGGGAGGAGGGAAACTAAGGCTGGGTCCTCCCCCCTGAGGTTTCTCAGGTGGCAATGTATCTCATTTCTTTGGTTTCTCCATCTCTGCCTGAGCCCTGACTTAGGGCCCAGGGGGAAGCTGGGAGACTGATAGCATGTGGATGGCTCAGGCTAAAGAATTGGGGTCCTACTGAAGTCCCTGCTTTTATCCTGGTGCCAGACTGGGGTGGGGACTGTCATATTGTAACCCCTGTAAAAAACCTTCAAATATAACCACTCCATGCAGGTCCAGCTGTTGAGGGTTTTCTTGGTGAACAAATGGGGTACCACACATGGTTAATTTAAGTAGGGGTCTCAAATTCAAGAATTTATCTGAGAATTTAGGATACATTACTTTCTGCCTTTTCTCACCTAATAAAAATTTTATCAAACCAACTTCCTAAAATTATAAGCACAAATGGCACCAGCTACTTTTCTAAATGATAGGAACAAAAGTAGACTTGAAATGTTGTTAAGACCATACATGGACAGTTATTAACATCAAAATACTATAAGAGTTTAGTTTAAAATATGTAAGCTTGAACAAAGGGACGGACTACTTCTACATATATGCAAGGAGAACCCCTCTCCCAAAGTGCTTGCCTAGTCTACAGAGCAGTCCTAGGAAAATCTAATGCTGAGTTTGGGCATAAATTTTATAAGGGCCAACTAGTATAGGAAAGAAAAGATAAAGGGTGAATAAAAAACATGGAATGCTAAAACAAGAGAATACATATTGGAATAAAGGCTTCTATACAAAACCCAATTAGGGTCCTGTGAGGGATAAAAGGTACAAAAATAATAGCAAGACAAAAGGAATAAAACCCACATGGATCACTGTGGAATCCAGTTTCTATTCACAAAGAAAAAGCTCCAGTCCATCTTTTAATTTTTTTTGAAAAATTCCTGACATTACAGAACTAAACTGAAATGTATTAATATTCCACTCTTACATTTTCATGACAAACAGAAAAATTCATGAGCCAAAAAAACAAATGAAAAAAAAAAAAAAAACAGGGAGAAGCTTATAAAACTAAATATGGATCTCAGCATTAACAGCTGAACAGAGAAAGGAATTAAAACGCTTTAATTAAAAAATCACGAGTGGATGATAAAGTGTGTAGAAACTGAAAATTTACAAACTATTTAAAACCTGGAATCGCTGACTGTTCAGAAACTACACAGATGGATCATGGGTGGTGGTGAACAGCAGAAAGGGTTATGGATGAATCTGCATTGTTCTAGCTGCTCCCCATGCCACCCGTCTCCGAGGAAAGCCTGTAACACAGAAACAGACAAGAACTCCAAGTTAGTTTTCCCCATGCCCAGCTACCTTTCACTTGTAGAACTTACAGCCTGGCTGATGAAATGAAAGGGAGTACATATCAGCACCTCAGTATCAAGGAAGACATTTCAACATTTTCTGGATTAACCTGAATTTGCCATGAACCTTTTTAAAAACTTGCACAATCTAAGATTCCAGAGGCCAATTACCTCAGAAGGAAGAGAACCATGGGGAGTCCTTCAATATATATTCTCTGAAACCTCTAACTAAAAGCTTTCTGAAGATAGCCATATTGACAAAGATCATTTTTGGAGGATGCAGATACACAAATATGATGCTACTGATTTATTTAACTTTCTCCCACACATCCCATTTAGGAAAGAAATATCGGAAAATAGGCTTGATGAGGTTAATGCTTAAGATACCTCAAAAAAAAAAAAAAGGCCTTTAGTACAGTGTCCTATACTTCTACAAGTATGATTTCTATTACTATGAAGATGTGATGTAATTTTAAAAGAGGGAACAGCAAGTAGAGTGACTATAGGCCAGTAATTTATTGTTCTCATGCTTGGATTACATTTTAAGACTGAAAGAGAAAAAAAATTTTAGTACTCTAGAACTCACTTTCAGTAACTCCTAAATCTATGGTCTTGTTGAGCCAAATTCTCCATCCAAATATACAAGGCTTTTCTTTCTGCTTCTAACAGGTCATGAAATTGAGGGATCTGAGGGAAAGATATATATGCCCTCAGTATGATTCACTGATATTAAGAGACTTGGAAAGACTTGGCTTAGATTTTGACCAGGACATGTATAAGAGGTTTCAATCCAGTTACTTCATAAAAGATTTAAAGGCCAAGGCCAGCCTAGACTACACAGTGAGACCCTATCTCAAAAAAAAACCCAAAAAAACCCCACAAACCTGTATTCCTTCCACAACAATTAACAGCAAAAAGCTGGGAAGGAGGAAAAGAAACCAAGGGGCAGGAAATTGAAGAGTCCTTTAATCATGGACTATATTTAAAATAAAAAATTATTTCTTCACCTCAGCATGAAAAAAGATCATTCACTTCTTAAAAGGAGGCATCTTCTTAGCCAGGTGTGGTAGCACAGTCATGTAAACTCAGTACTCAGGGAAGCTATGGCAGGAGGATAAGGGAGTTCAAAACCAGCCTAGAACACAGTGAGACCCTTTCTCAAAAAAGACATCATACCCAACACCAAAACAATGGGGTTGGGGTATGTGCCACATCAAAATGGAATAATCTAATGCAAAGTAATAAGCTTTAAATGAAGGGGTTCAGTGATAAATGAAGGTCCAAGAAGTCCCAAGAAGATGCTAGCACTCTAGCCCCCTGAGCTCTAAGAACTGTCCAGAACTTAAACCAATCCTGAACAGGGTTTTTGGGGAGTGGTATTGGGGCAGGAGGCAGGGAAAACAAAAAACTCAATCTGAAAAACATTAAAGACCTGTGACTCACTGGCAGAACACTTGCCTTGTAGGCATGAGGCCCCAGGTGGATTCCTCAGATCACCAACAAAAAAGAAATACAGTAAGGACTCTTAAGGCACTAATCTTTTAAAAAACTGATACCAAGGTGGTCATGGTATCCATTCCTTAAATATCTGGATTCCCTCCCAACAATCCTTTTTTGGGGACAATTAATTAGATTAAAAGGCCTTCTAATCAGAAACTGGGTAACATTTAAAAAGACCAAGCCCTGTAGGGGAAGAAAGGTGGCATCAGTACAGCAAGTCCTAACTACTGAAAGAACTCTTGGAGACCATGATACAGGAATGACTGGAGCAAAAACTTCTACCTGGACAACTGCTTGCCTCTCCAATTCTTCATGCAGACTTAAAGCATATAATCCTACTATTAATAGGCTTAATCTGTGAGCAAAGAGCCACAATACAAAGCAATGACATAATATACTGGACTCAGTGAACAGCTAAGTTTTTTTGGTACCAAGAATTGAACTCAGGACTTTGCACTTGCCAGGCAGGTTCTTTGCCACTAAGCCTAAATCCCCAGCCTCAACAGCTAGGTTTTAATAATGTAGAGCAAAGGTGATATGGTAAAAAAGGTCTTCAGAGGGAAAATTCTGCACACCAAGTTATTTTCTCTAACGACCTGAGAAGAACATACT
Organism: Hydrochoerus hydrochaeris; assembly: GCA_004027455.1. Lineage (NCBI taxonomy): Eukaryota > Metazoa > Chordata > Mammalia > Rodentia > Hydrochaeridae > Hydrochoerus > Hydrochoerus hydrochaeris. Next base: position 439,750 of record PVLA01000711.1, read on the forward strand.
TTCAGGACCTTGCAAATACATACTCTGGTTGAATGACAAAAATCAGAGATATTCTGCTGTGTGTGTGTGTGTATGTGTGTGAGAGAGAGAGGAGAGAGGGAGGAAGAGGAAGAGAGGAAGAAAAAGACAGACAGACAGACAGATGGACAGACGGACAGAATGAATACTGGCGATTAGAATCAGGTACTTATACATTGCTAGGCAAATGCCCCACCACTAAGCTATACGTCCACAGAAACAGACCTCTGTCATCTCAGAGTAAGTAAACAAGCAGCTGGGTGTGCTGCTCAGTGGTACACTGCAAAAAGTTCTAGTTCGGGGTCAGGGATATAGCTCAGTGGCACAAGTGTCTGCCTGACAAGCATGAGGTTGCGTTCAATCCCACCTATAAAAAAAACAAAACAAAACTCCAGCTCAAACCTTAACACCAAAAAATAAATAAAATGACAAACTTCATGGAAGTAACATACTGAGTAAAAGAAAAGGACCAACTGAAAGCACAAACTGTTAACTCCTTCTAATAATAATGATCTACAAATTTAAATTCCCGTAGGGGTTTTTCTTTTTTGAGATAGGGTAGTTCAGGCTGGCCCTGAGCTCACTCATTAAGTAGCCCAAGCTGGCCTCAAACTCACTGCAATCCTCTTGCTTCAGCCTCCACAGTGCAGGATTACAGATGTGCACAGGTGTGCACCACCATGCCCAGGGTGTTAGTTCCGTCTAATCATATGATCTACAAATTTAAATTCCATCAGGGTTTTTATTACTACTACTACAAGGGGATGACTGATGAGTTACAGAATGGTTGATCCCTAAGATTCCTTCAAATCAAAACATAATTCCCTACTCATGATAGTGTTGATGAGAAGAGGGAGGGGTAGGCAGGTAATAGAAGGGTACAGGAAATTGGCTGACTACACAACAGCTGATTTAGGATGACCAGTCAGCATCTGAGAAACTCTGTGCAATGTCAGACTGGATGTTCAAGATCTTCCTAATGTCATATAAAGAGGGGACAGTTCTCATTCCCAGCAATGTGGACTGACCTACTGAACTGATTTAGCCAATCCTGCCCTACCACTCTGGGTAGAGAAACATGCTCTTTGTATGTAAGCCTTGGAAGAGATCCTAACAATAACACTCCCCAGAGGAAACAACCTGGGACAGACATCCTTGTTCCCTGCTGTGGTTGGTAAGGTAAAAATTCTGAGAAACTTTCTACCTGGCTGATTATCAGTTATAAAGGAACCTTGACACCTATCTAGGCACTTCTCTGAGGGAATATTGACAAAGGATTGTAAAAGTAACCTGGGAAACTAAAAGGTCAAAGCCAGTTGTGTAGACTTCCTAGTTGAATAGCCACAGGTTGTAAGTTCCCACCCTTTTACCCGGCACAGCACACGTGAACTAGCGTTCTTACTGTCAACTTTATTACAGCTAGAAACACAAATCTGGCCAGGAAGGCCTTTTGATAGCTTAACCATTAAATAATAAAAAAAAAAAAAGTCATCGGAGAAGCTTTTATTCATTAACACAGAGCCTAACACATTTTATATTGCAAGGCAGAATAAAGCTACAAAAAAAGATAACAATGAGAAAGAAGATCAAGAACTGTGGCTCTAGATAAAGAATTTGACAAGTCAGACTCTGAAACAGGCACTCAGCTGTAATGGCCTAAACCTAAACAAAGGTTTACCATTCCCCACCCCCACCCACCACCCAGTTTTATCCCAAGTAGTAAAAAGAAACCAGTCACAAGCTCACAATAGTTTGGTTCTCACCAGTATTAACAAAGGAAAACAAAATGAACCAACAACACTTGAGGATGTGCCTCAAGATAAGCACTCAGTAGGGGGAGAATCTCTGTTTCTCACTTTTCAGTTTGTTAGTTACACATGGCACCGCAGAAGTGGTGGTGGTGGTAGCTGAAGCCCCGGTACCCTTAGCAGCAGACACAACATTTAGAGCCAGGAGAGGGATGGGTTTCATGCCAAGCAGACTGGAGACACAAGGGGCGGTCGGAAGAGGGTTGGGGAGGCTGGAGGGTGCGTCGGAGGTCCCCGCTGTGGCGAGCGAGGGGGTGGTGGTGGAGGAGGAAGAAGAAGAAGAAGAAGGGGTGGAGGGTTGAGAGAGGTTGATGCTGAGGTGATCGGGGATCGTGACGGAGGCTGCCTGGGAGGAGGGTTTAGCGTTTTCTAAACTGTAACAGAGGAAAAAAGGAACAAAAAAAAGGGTGGGTGGAAGGGAAGACCACAAAAGGGAAAAAGTACAGGACAAAACCTCTTCAGTTCTATCAGTAAGTGCCTTTGGCTGCTAATTTGGAAAATTTAATATCAACTGGTGACAAGCTCTCTCTTAGCCTCTATCCCACCCTCTAAATATGGTTCTTTGCCACCTTTCATTCCACAATGCTATTTAAAACTCCTTTAGTGAAGAAAAAGCTGACAGGCTGAGAAAATCATATATGGATATATGGTATACTTTCTAGTTCTGACACACTGACCCAACCCAGAAATCAGGAATGATTTTAGGCAGAGAATGATTTCAGGTAGAAAAATAAAAAAAGTACTCAATCTCCAAACAGGGAAAAAAAAAAAGTTTCACCTACCAATCAAATGTCAATTTTCCATTTTTAATAGAAAAACCAATTATCAAGTAATTACTTGTAAAGCTCTGTCTGAATGTTATGTGGAATTTTAAAAATTGTTTTTCTTATTTAGGATGGCAAGAGGCAAGAGTTCAAAGTAGGTCACTAATTTCAAAGAATGTAGCATTTTCAAAGAAAAATGCTGAGAACACAAGCATAGATAAGAACTGGAGCTATTCTAGTGAGAGGTGGCAGAGCATAAAAGACTCTTTGTTTTTACTGAACATACTTCTAAGGTCTAATGTTGGCTTTAGAGATCTGGAAAAAACTCAAGCACTACCAAAACATTCATGTTTTTAAGAAATCAGAAATAATGCTTCTACTCTTAATATGCTCCAAACAACAGTAACTTTTCAAGAGCAGGGAGACTCCTCTTAAAGATTCCATGTTGTTTATCTTTGTTCAGAATCAGTTGTAACCCACAAAGGCACAGTAATTAACTACAGAAAGGCCCCAGACTACCACCATGAAAACCATAGAGGCACAGCAGAAATGCTCAGAATGCATTAATGAAAGATAAATCCTTCTTGTCTAGTACTAATACAACCAGTCAGATCATTGCAACCAATCTGAAGACCAAATTCTATGTATATACAGTCTTTGTTTTTATGTTAAATGAAGCTTTGAAAGTTCTGACCCAAAACCACAGCTTTGACAGTATCTTTAAAGGAGATGATTCTAAATAGCCTGACATTAAGTAAGAAATACTACTAAAAATGACTCTAAGTGAAACTTTTCTACTTCTTTACAGTAGGGTCACTGACTTACTAATAACAGCAACCAGGCAAGCAAGTCACAATTAAGAGGTCACAATTCAAACTTATCTGATAATACATACACTAAAAGGCAAAAAAAAAAAAAAAACTTCCAAAAGCAGAAAACACTTCACAAATTCCAAGAACATGATTTTTGCCACTTAAAACTCCCCTCCACCACTCTAATTAGAAACAAGAAAATAATTCTTCACAAACAGCCTCTGTGGGAAAGCTTACTCCATTTTACTCTGAATATTAAGGACTGGATATGCTTGGCTGGTAAGCAAGAAAACAGATCTAGCCACAGGAACATTTTCTACTTAAAGACTAACAGTAGTACCTCAAAGAACAAAAACACATAAGGAAACTCAGGAGCACTACTAGGGAACTGATAGCATTTTTAGCTAGGAATAAACACATGGTCAATATAAGCATAAGAATACAGACCACACTTATGAATTCCTTTCCCCTGTACTAGATTCAGGAACATCGTAAAACTTTCATGATGAAGAAACTGAAAACTTAAGAGAAAGGCTGATGATGAGATAAAACTCCCTAAAAAAAAAAAAAAAAACGACAACTAAACCCCTTGGGAAGTGGGTTCCTAACACTGGCTTAAAACATTAAACAATTAAGAATGTGACTAAAGCATGTAAACTGAGAGAATAAGAAAAAAAAAATCCTGAAGATGTGCTCATCTGACAGTTGTCCTAGAACCTGTGTAGACATTACCTTCATATGACCTAAGGGAAATAACACCTCAGGAAATAATAAAGGGATGAGACTGAAGGAATAAGAAAAAAATATACCTGATATTTCTGAAACATTCCCATACTTCTGCCTCCCCTTTCCCCTTTCTGAATAATAGAACATACTTGCAATCTGAGAAAAATAGATGTTTTCAGAATAAATGGGTGTGGATGTTTCAAAAAAAAAAATTAAACTGTTCTGATATCTCTTTACTCCTTTATTCTTAATTAAAAGTGCTCTGGACCTTAAGTCAAACCAGTGAAAAATATACTGTCCTATAAAACATGAATAACATGAGAAATGCATATTTGGGTTTTACCAGTATTGCTGCTGCTCTAGCCAGAACACTATCCTATTAGTGAAGACTATGTCATCCTTTCCACTCCCCAAATCCCCCAACCAGAAAAATGAAATGCAAGTAATCTATGCCACCCCATGTAGACTGCAATCTTTTTCCTGCTACACTTATGACAGAATCAAGTAAGACTAGAGAGTACCCACCCCTGAAATAATTCCATAGATGGTAATCTACTGCAATGTTCCCCAACACACACATTATTGTGTTGGCATTAATAAGGTAAAAGGCAGGGCAACCTTACCTGACATTGATTAGATATTGAGCCAGGCTAATGCTGGCAGCAGATCCAGTGATGGTAACCTGCCTATCAGTAGATCCTTCCACTGGGTTCGCAATTTTGATCTGCGCCCCAGACATCTGACGGATCTCATTGATTTTGGCGCCTTGACGGCCAATTATGCAGCCAATCAACTTGAGAGACAAAAACAAAGAAGGCACACCAAATTAAGATTCACAGTGACTACATCAAAGAATTGCACTGCATCTTTTAGAACCTAGGCCTAAAAATGAGAATAGCAACTACCACTTTCCCCATAAATTCCTGATCAAAACACTTGAGCTATAGATCCCACTTTAACTCCTGACCCATCCTTCGGACAACTTCAGATCACAGCCAACTGTTAACTTCTAGACCAAGTATTAGCTTTTCATTTCTTTTCTCTAAGTATTAACTCCAAAGATAAAATAAATTAGAACCAAGATGATACTATAAACTAGATAAAAAGCTTGGAATAAAAAAAGGCATCTTCAATTTTGGCCATTAACATTCTTTTTTAAACAGATTATTGTAGTTTACTAAATTGCCCATATCTAACTTATTATGACATTATTTTATGTATCTTTTGACTATACTTTTCTGCTGGATGTTCAAGACCAAGTTAAACTGAGACATGTACTAATTAAAATTAATCTCTGGCTATCTCTATCAGGAACCATGGAGAGAACCTCTCAATTCTTGACAGTGCCAGTCATCAAGATGAGTCACAGTCATTGCTTGACCAAGTTGCTTTCTGTCAAAGTTTGGGAGATTTTTCTTCTCCTGGTGACTCCTTAGATTGACACTGTCACATCATAGATCATACTTTTTTGTGGTCCTATTAACAATTCTTAAAATTCAACCACCACTGTTAACTTTTTACTATACTTAGGGAGAATTTTTTTCTGCCTTTTTTGAGAGGTCTTGCTATGCTGTTCAGGCTGGTATTAAACTCAGAAGAGTCCTGCCTCAGGCTCCCAAGTGCTGGGATTACAAGCATACACCACCACATCTGGCCAAGAATTCTGATTTTTTTTTTTTTTGGCCTTTGGGAAAGAAAACTTATTTCAAATTTGTACTGTCCAATTCTATAAACAGTAATACTTGGTCTCTGAACACCTAAAAGGTGTTTAGTGAGAGTGAAAAATTCTAAATTATTTTTACTATTTTCAAATAATCACATGTGGTCCATAACTATCACATTCAACAGCACAAATCTACTATTCAAGGCCCACTATTCCCAAAAATAGAGCTTTGTATTTGAGAGACAAAAAGGTTCTTTCCATTACACGCTAAACTCTATAAAATAGTTTTATCCATTTTCTCTATGAAGTTTCTGCTCAGAATTCTGTACTCTTGGTTTTTTGCTTGTTTCTGAGTCTTGCTATATAGTTCAGGCTGGCCTCTGCCTTAGCCTCAATGGTGGGATTACAGGCATGAACTACCCAACCTGGCAGAACTCTATACTCTCATTTTTTGTTTTTTTGTTTTCCAAAACAGTCCAGACTGGCCTTGAATTTGCAGTGATCCTCCTGCCTCAGTCTCCCAAGTGCAGGATTATGGGCATGCGCCATCACGCCCAGTTTAAATTCTTAATATGGTGTCTAAAACTTCTCATTTTGTTTTCTTAGGGCTTAACAGAACATTTCTATTTAAATCTAACTCTATTTTCATCCCACACAATCCCACTACACTTACATCATTTGGAATGGTGAGTTCGTGAGAAGTAGTCTGAGCAGAGGCATCCAAACCTGCTAAAAGACAGAAGAGAGCAAGAAAGTTCAATGCACAGCACTCAAAAACCACATGATTTGCATATTAAACTAACAGAAAGAAATTAAAACTGGAAACCCAGCATTGGCTGTTGGGATTCATCACTAACTTGGAAGCCTCCAAGGAGAAAAAGACGGGGAGAGGGGTGTAGAAATAATGCTGCAATGTCCTTCTGTACACTCAGAAGAGCTGATTTCATGCCATTTCCTGCAAAACCCAGTCTATTAGGGATAGGGGGATGGAACCAAGGGGTCAGGGAATATGATATCCTCAAACAGGACCAAAATCTAAACATCAAGTCCTTCTGTACTTTCACCCCTTGTCTGCTGTTGTGTTTCAATTTTATCACACCCAATGCTCACTAGCACCAATGCCAGTATCATGCCTGCTACTCGGTACCATGGACTTTTGGCACACATACAAAGTTGCTTTAAATATACCTGTATCAGATTAACATCCTCCACCTCTATCCTCCCATAGACTTTAAAAGGTCAGATAAAATGCAAGGGTTGTCAGGTAAGGGGAAGCTCATTCTCCAGATTCATTCCATCTTTTGATCAATTTGTTCTGGCTTTTGTTTGGTTTTCCAATGAAAAAAGAAAATCCCATCAGGAAATACCCATACCCATCTATAATGACACTTGGACTGGACCAGATCAGCTGGCTAAACCTTACAATCCCAGTCCTGCTCTCGACTACATTATTTTAAAAGGGGGTTGGCCAGATCCATCAAGGGACCCTCAGGGGCACCAGGCCCACCCCTTTGCTCTCTCAGCTCCTCTCTGCCATGTGCATGTTGCTGATATGGTTCATGGGCAGTGAAACAAGACTCCCACCAGTTTATTAATATAACAGTAGAATACTACAGATTTTTTTTTTTAATCATTACCCCAATAGCCTTTCACCTCTGGAGAGCTGGATTCAATGCCTGTTAAGATACAAGTGAAAATGAGTTTGGTGGTCTCATCCTAACCCTATCGGACAAGTTATTCCTTATACAGAAAAAAAAGCCCAAAAAACAAAACAAAACAAAAAACAAAACAAAAAACACTACACAATTTGGCACAATGGATTGTCTCTACCCAGTCTGTGAATAGCTGGTGGAGAGAAAGGGGATGCTGATCAGATCAAGGGGGCAACAATTAGGATAGATTACAAGAAATATCAGCCTACCCTTTGCCTGACAAGCATCCCCAGACCTCACCCCCAAACCATCCGGGCCTTTTTTTTTCTTTTAGAATAACTCACCCCAAATGAAAATCATGTTAACAAACACATTACCTCCTTGGGTTTAGCCATGGACAGGCTAAGTTTAAACCAGCAGGATGCTGGATAACGAAGTCTGTTTTAAACAGATGTCAAGCTGAGACCTTGGGACTGGCCTCTTTCTTGAACTATACCTTACAAAAATAAACACTGAGGTGCCCATACCACTGAATCCGGTGTTGCCATGCGTCATGGGAAAATGAGACTGTTGCATTGCCAACTGGTGCAGCTTGGTCAACTGCAGGAAGGAACAAGAGAGGGTGGCATTAGAGGAGTTATAAAGCCAGGGCTCAAACATGTTCCAATGTGAAAATGCACAGCTCCTGATCCAAATGGTTACTATTACTACAACTACAACACAGGGCAGGTACTGGGCTTACAATACAATCCTAGGAATGGGCAGAATATGAAGGGTAGGGTTAAAACAGAAGTATAACTTTTAAAAAATGAATGTATTTTGGGTATGTGGAAAAAAAAAGTAACAGCTCCCGCCCAACAACTGTACCCTTGTGGGCTATTTAATGAAGGTGTTTGCAGCCATTGCAACAGTTGCCCAAGGGACAAGCAGAGACAGGCTAGGTAAACAAACTGTGCAGTGGTGCTAGGGAAAACACACCATGCAGGATTCTGCCAATATTAGGGATAGGGAAGGAAACAAGGAGGACAGGAGACTTCAAGAAGAGAACACAGGAAGAAAGCAAACCGGGTTTAATCTATACCAGTGATGTGTACAGTTGTTTAATTCACCTATATAAACTGTCCTATTGTAAAATAATCCCTCCTCAGGTCTACTCTCCCTCTCCTGGGGCCAACCACTAACCAAGAGCCAATCTCAACTTTCCAAGTCTAAAGCTCAGCATCTGAAAAGATTAGTAAGAATAAACGAAGAGTGCAGGAAGAAATGTCCTTTAACAAGGTCTAAATACCAGTACTTTTAAGTAAGTTTTTAGTATCAAGGAAAGTTTTACTGAGTTGAATTCCCAAATGTTCAACTTCCTATCTTTCCCTGGATTAGTAAGGCCCTCCACCCCCAGCCCAAATATTTTTTGTTACCTGAGATTGAGGAGTACCCAAGGGCACATCCAACATCTCAAACCCCCCCACCACCATGTAAAGGAAGACTCTATTCAAGGAAGCACAGTTCACTGTCAATTTAAACTATGCTCTGAGATGACAAATGACAATACACCATGGAACATCTCTTTAATCTGAAATATGGAAAACAGTAGAAGGCAATAATTTCCAGGGGTTAAATGTCAAAAAGCATACAAAGCTCTAGTAAGCACTGGTTAAAAATTACTTAAGGGACAAAACAGGTGGTTCACCTTCAAAGGATAACAATACTGCCAATATTTAAGACCCAATTCATTTCGGGATACTTGAGAGAAAGGTGTCAAGACAATTTTGGATGGGAAAGGGAGCTTTTCAAAACAAGTAAAAACCAAACTTACATCTGGCTGTGGAATGGCATACTGTCCTTGAATGGTATAGGCCTACAAGGAGGAAAACAATTCCTATTAAAAACCAATCACGGACAGTCACCCAGTGGGAGGGGGAGAAAGGGGACAAGATTTCAACTAGCCAGGAAGCCAGAATTGAATTAGAGAATGGGGAGCCAGACTGAGGCAGCAGATAGAATCTCACATATATAGTCAGACCCAAACTGGCTTCTTTGAATCCTTAGTGACTTTATTCCAGGGATCTATAAGGTAGCCAAATTCCCAGCAATCAAGGCAAAATATACGGATGTGCTTTTTAATGAAAATGTGGAAAGGTTAAGCAATGCCTCAATTGACCAAGCCCCCCCCCGCCCCTGCATAAAGACAGCCTAGTAGGGAAAACAGTTCTTTCCTCCCCACCCTAGCCCTTCTACCAATTGTGGTGCTGTGAATGATTTGTATCTGCACAAACTTATATAACATGTTTTGAAGTACTTCCCCTTTCCTCTATTTTTCTGTAACATCTGCCTAGTGACCTTGAGTACACTAAAAGCTAGCTGGATCCCTAAAACTAGGGAGCTAACCACAAAACACAAAAATCCCTATGCTCTAAATCCTGACTTTACCCACCTCCCCTCCACAAAAGGCACTTGCAGCTCCCACTACGCCCTCCTCCCACCATACCATGACTTCCCAAAAAGGGAGCTGGGTCTTCAGGGCAATGGGGTGTGGGACAAAGAGGAAAAGGGAAAGGGGAGGGGAAGGAACGATTGGCTGGTTAATAGGATGTGAAGAAGCTTCTCACATCACCATGGCCAGTACCCCCACAAGTGCACCCAGGTAGGGGTGGGAGGAAGGTGAAAATGGGGCGGGAGGAGCGGGACAGGGGGAGGAGGGGTTGAACCAAAAATAAAAAATAAAAAAAATAAAAATAAAAATAAAAAAAGAGTTGGTGTTACCATCTGGTGGGCTACGCGGTCTGTGTGAAATGAGGTGGGGGGGTCAGTCCAGTTCCCCGTGGACAGGTGGTGTCCACAGCACAAAAATCACCAGCGCCACTGGCCCCCCGCGTGTTGGCAGTCTCGGCTGAGGCGGAAGGATTGAGTGAGCCTTGGAGACTGAACATCCCCTCTCACCTCTAGAGGTGGTCCCTCCAGGTCAGGGTTGAGGCACATGGACGGGGTGGTGTGGGGAAAGCTCGCACTGTCGCTGCCTGTGCTGTACCTGTCCTGTGGATAAATAGAGGATTTCAGTCTCCAGGGCTGTCAATCCGGCACCTTGTCACCAGCATGAAATTCACACAAAAAAAGTTGTTTATTTTTTCCTTTTTCCTTTAAAAAGGAGCTCACGACACAAATTTAAAACGAGCTGTAATCAGTAAATTTAAAAAAAAAAAGTTACCTAATGGCAGATTTCACACTGCACAATTGGGTTTTCAGTAAGAATAAAGGGATGGGACAACAGCCGATGCCAGCTCCTGGAGTGTGGGACTAAGTTCAATCCCTACAGAGCTCACTTTGCCACAAAGGAACAAAAGATACAGGTCCATCTGTGGACACTGTATGAAATGGTCCATACAAAAAAGACCATGGGAATGACCCATGACAGGGTAACTCATGGAAGAAGCTGCAAGCTTTATTAGAGAGGGTGGTCAACTGAATAAAAGGGAGGTAGGGAAGCAAAGAGGTATAGATGGGAAAGAAGAGAAGGAAAAAAGGGAAGGGAAGAACTTAAGTATATAAAGGACTGCTGCCACACAGCATGGGACTTCTTTGAATTCCACCTGGGAGTGGGAGGATCCAGAAGAGCAGGAACCTGGAGTTCCAGGTGAGAAGGGAAAATTCCTAATGCTAACCCTCCTTGCTACACTGACTAAGCCCTTGCTTATTCTACCAGATATACAAACTGATAAGCCCTTTTCCCCAAACCAACTTATACAAAGCTACTGCTAATGCAAAGTACTACCCTGCCTCAATAACACGGTGACATGATTAACTTGTGATAGCTCCCAGAACTATATAATGAACTTAAATTCCCCAACAGTTTTATGCCCATTCTGTTAAATGTGAATGAGGTGTACTTCAAGTCTATGCTTCCCTTCTAAATAGCTTCTGGGTCAATATATTAAAGGTTCTCAGTTCTCATTCTAACATGCTAGATAGACCCAAATGGGAAAAGGCATTCTGAGCACTGCATTTGCTCATGCAGCTACCAAAATAAAGGTCACTATTTCAAACTGAATCTCCATATTTTATAAACTGACCTACCTATTCCTCAAATACTAACCAAAGCATAAAATGACCATGGTGCTTCTCCATGTTGTTGTCATACAAATCTAATTTGAGAGTAAACCTTGTGTCAAAGATGAAGTTTAGGTTGGTGAGGAAGGAGCAGAGGAAGTCAAGGGTGTGCTTTGGTGTTCTTGCTCTAAAACCAAAGGTCACAGCACCACAACCCAACATGCTATCCCCCCTATTCTGGCACGCTGAACTTTCATCCCAGCTAATTTCAGTTATGCCAAATGGGTTCAAATGAGTGTTTACAAGAGCCTAAGGAACAACACACTGGAGTTTGGGAATGAAGGGGAAGGAGTAGGGGAGGTGAGGTGGAAGGAAGGGGAAGTTTGTAGGGCACTCAAGTTCAGGAGTCCCCAATTTGAGACCAGCATCCAGATCTCCTTCAGAGGTCCAACTCGGCTACATTTACTCATACCTCTGAAGATTACCCCCTACATACAAAAGAATGGACAAAGTAGAGGTAGGGACAACAGTGACACGGAAGCAATTTAACTTTGCTCTAAACCATAACCCACCTTAAATTACCAGGTAAGTTATTTCTTCTGAGTGCCTACAAAACTTCCATTGCCTGCTAAAAATTAAATAAGGGCTTGGCATTCAAGGCTTTCTTCAGTACAAAACATGAAACTACAAGCGAGTCAAACTATGGCCAGAATACAGGTCTCAACAAGCATGCAGAGTGGATTTGGTGTACTGCTGGCAAAGTTGACATTTCAAATATAATCTCTGTTCATTCTAGCCCATCAATAAGAATCTTCTTACCTGACCACCTGCAAAGATGACTGGAGAACTTGATGGCTTGGGCCGGTACGGGATGGTCACGCCCTTCGGGGGGGACTGGGAGAGAGTCAGAGGGGAAAAAAACAAAGAGAGATAAGGTTTCAAAGCTGCTTCAGCTGTGTGGCTTTAGCACACACAGTTCAGTTAAATTAAAAACTTTCATCCCCTTGCCTAGAAATTATCTCCGGATAAATATAACCTCAAATTACCCATATCTTCTCAACCTTTCTGGTTTTTGAGATAGGGTCTCACCTTTTCCTTTTAGTTCTGGTTGGTTTTAAGCTCATTATGTAGTCCAATTGGCCTTAAAATCCTATGATCCTTCTGCCTCAACCTCTCAAATCCTGGGATTATACATGTGCAACCACACCCGGCCTAGTATTTGCCTTTAAAGTGTAAAATGGTCCATGCACTACACAAAGCTTACATTTAGTGAGGTCTGTTTTTTTCCGGGTTTTTTTGGTCTTTTTTGAGGCAGGGTTTCAGAACATAGTTCAGGTTGGTCTTAAACTCAATTTTCCTGCTTCAGCCTCCAGACTGCTGAGATTACAAGCATGTACTTCAATAACCAGCAAAGCTTCCACTATTTTCATAAAAGTAGGTATCTCTTAAATAATTTTAGGCACCACTTCATATAGTTTTGGTCAGGAAAAACTTCCACATACACACGTTATTTGATAATTTTTAGGACCTTACATTTTGTACTGAACAGGAAATAAGGAACCCAAGTGTTATAGCTTGGTTGATAGAATACCATGTCCAAATAGCTCGAAGACTTCAGACTATTTTTCTATACTTGGAAATTAAACTTTTTTTCTTGAAAGGACCAACTCTATGGAATGCTAAAAAAAAAAAGTTTAACTGCCTTTAATTTTACTCTTCTTTTAACAGACTAATATTAGCAGGAACTCATAAAGCATTTAAAAACAACACTATGGTGGCACATGCCTGTAATCCTAGCACTCTCGAAGGCTGAAGGAAGGAGGAATACAAGTTCAAACCCAGCCTGGGCTATATTACAGAGACTTAGCAAGCCTGCCTCAAAATGGGGGTAGGGGAGCGCAGGTTTACTATAGCTCAACATGAAGCCCCTGGGTTCAATGGGGATCAGGGAGTGATGATGACACAACACTATGGATACACTTCTTAATTAAATATAACTGCCATTTTGACTAAGTCCTGCTTCAAAATAAAAAATTAAAGAATGTGTGAAAGTTCCTTGTACCCAAATACAACACTATAAAAGGAACTTAGCTTCCCATGAACCCAAAGACATCTTTTCTCACTTAGTGAAAATAATCACTAAGTGAGTTCAAACCCCAGTACCAAATAAAAAAAAAAAGTAATCAATCTTTCCATCTTCCCCTACCAACTGTTAGAACTGCTATGAACCAAAAGTTCACTGCTACTTAGCCATTTCTATTTTTGCACACAGACCATGTAAGTAAAATCAAAAATGAGGGAAGGAAAATATGAACTTAGGAAACCTCTTTCCTTACCCCACCCCCTCCACTGGAAGCTTCCAACAGCTTCACCTAATTCTGGTCTTACTAAATTTAGATCAGTTCTTCTGTCCTCCGAATCATCCTCCCTCCATTCCCAGCATGAGCCTGAGGGCTTACCTCCAACATGACCACGCAGATCTGTTTGACACACTCAATGATGGATTGCGGGATGCCAGCAATAGTGATGGCCCGCTCAGTTGAGTTGGGGAGCATATCTCCCGCCACTTGGACCTGAGCCCCTGTACTCTGGGTAAGAAAAAATTGAAAAATCAGAAAACAATTCATGTTCTTCCAATTCTTTCCAATAGCAAATTTATCCCTTCTCCTTCCTACTATTCCCTTATTCCAAACAATAGTGGAAGTTAAAAATAAATTAGCCTCTGAAAGACAAGAATAATCCTGAATAACAACCTAAATTTAACCTACTCAAGAAAAAGGTCTTGGACAGTTTTCTCTCAGCTATTGATAATTCCATGAGCCAAACCAGGCATGGTGGTACAGTCCTGTCATTATGATACTTAAGCTGAGGCATGTGGATCACTATAAATTTGAGGCCAGCCTCAATTACACAGCAAGACTGCGTTTTGAAAAGATAGTTTTATGGGAAAATAAAATCCTCACAAATACTATTTCCCTTTCAATTGTTTATCAAACAAATACTGATGTCAAGCCTATTCTACATACCAGGCAACATTTCAAGTACTTTTTGACATTAATTAACAAAACCAAGACCTATTCTCACAGCATTTACAAAGTCCCCAAGGCTCTGATCAAATTTCTTGTTTTGTTTTTGGTTCGGGATTGAACTCACAACCTCACACTTGCCAAGCAGGCGCTTGTGTTGCTGAGCTAACCCCCAGCCCTCTGATCAACCACTAAGGAACCACTGAAGGCCTCATCCCTATACCAACTCTGGTAATCCCTGGATACAATGCAAAACGTCCACAGTTCAACCCAACTTCCATTATTAAAAAGGGAATAGAATTACAACTATATCCCACTATATAATATGTCTCCCTTTCCACTTGGTGCTTAGTTTGGCCAAGAAAAATACTGATACAATTATAAATCAAACTATAATCACTTTTATTATGAAAAGTATTATAATCTTATGGAAAAGTTACCAAACTATGCAGTTACAAAACAAATGGAAATTACATACAAGAGTTGGAAATTTTGGCTAACTTTCTCACATTCTCGTCGTTTTCTGTTGTTTTGATAGTGGGAAGTGAACTCAGGACTTTCATACTCCATTACTATATACCCAGCTCTTTTTATTTTGCTAAGTCACTAATTGCCAGGCCTGGGCTGGAATTTACAGTCCTCCCATGTAAGCTGCACAGAGAACAGGTGTGTCATGACTCCCAGCTGTGGCTATTAAAGCTTATCAACTGAAAAGCCTGGCGTGATGGTGCATCCCAACACTCAGAAGGCTAAGGCAGGAGGATCATTCCAAGTTCAAGACCAGCCTAAGCTACACAAAGTAAGCTCATGGCCAGCCTGAACAACGTAAGTGAGATTCTGTCTCTAAATACATACATACATACATGACACCTTGATGAACTGAGCCAGGAACCACAGTGCTAACATGTAGTCTCAGATATACAAGAGATTGAGGTAAGATTGTTTGCTTCCAAAAGTTCAAAACTAGACTATGCAACATAGCATGGCACCGTTTTTAAAAAGAGAGGGAAGAAAAAGGACTGGGTTAAGTAGCTTAGTACTAGAGTGCTTACCTAGCATTCTTAGGACCCTAGATTCACAATCTCCAGCACTACAAAATTAATTAAATATCTACGAAGTGTGTTAGAGCCATCAATTGTATAATACTTTCATTATCAGTACACATTGTAATCCTCCCAGACTGTTACTTTAGTAAGTCTTCTCATCTAATGCAAACTATTCCTATCTAGCCACTTTAAGAAAAAACAGCCACATTTGGAAGAAATACTTCACCAGGCATGGTGGTGCATGCCTGTAATCTCAGCACTCATGAAGCTAAGACAGGATTGCCATGAGTTTAAGGCCAGCCTGAACTACACAGCAAGACCTTAAAAAAAAAAAAAAAATGAATACCTCTCGTATTTCCTTGATCTTGCAACCGCCTTTTCCAATGAGAGAGCCACACTGACTAGCAGGTACCACCAGTCTCAGAGTGACTGGGGGTCTACTAGCAGCTGTGCTATTGGTCATAGAGCTGCTGATGTCCTACAAAAAGAAAAAATTAGGATACCAGAGAGACATACAAGCTGAAGCAGATCCCTGAGAACCCATGGCTTCTATAAAGAACTGTGATTGTATGCATTGATGTATCATTAAACTGACAGAGGTTCAAATACCGAATTTCCAACTAAGTGAAGATGAAAACTTCTACAAACTTCCTCAGAAATAGCATGTATTTTCTTTTATTCTGGAAAAGTGCACTTGGATAGAGAAAAAGCAACTATTTTGAAAATTATTAAAAAAGCAATGGGAAAAACATTTATGTTAACATTAAATCAATGCTAGGCATAGTAGCGCACACCTGTAATTCTAGCACTAAAAAAGCCAGCCTAGACTACATAGTGAGTATAAGGCCAGCCAGAATTGCATAGTGAAACCCTGTCTCAAATTTCCATGCCAAAAGGAAAAAAAAAAAAGAGAAAAAAAAGGCAGAAACATTAAATCAAACCATGAAAGAAGATGAGCTGAACTTGGTGATGCATGTCTGCAATCCAACCACTCTAGAAGACTGAGGCAGGAGAACTGAAAGGATCACAAATTACCCACTTGGGTAATTTAACAAGACTGTCTCAAAACTTTAACAAAAGGGCTGAGGATACAGCTCAGTGTGAGGTCCTAGGTTCAACCTATGCAGTATCACCAAAAAAAGCAAAAACAGAAACAAAATTAAAAAAACTACATACAGGGCATGGTAGTGCAAGTCTCATCCCAACACTTGGAAAGCCAAGGCAGGAGAATCATCATGAGCCAGAAACCACCCTAAGGTACCTAGTAAATTCAAGGCCAGCCTGAACTACCTAATGAAACCCTGACTCAAAAAACAAGTAACCTTCTGAAGATTATATGGAGCCAAGAGTAGGGTCATATGCCAGTAATCCCAGCACACTGGAAGGATGAGGCAGGAAGATCCCTCAAGTGTGAGACCAACTTACACAACTTTAGTGAGATAGCAAATCAAAATAGTAAAAAAAGGCTGTGAATATAGCCTAGTGCAAAGGACCTGGGTTCAATCCTGAGCACAAGAACAAGTAAAAAATATTAAGTGGTTTAAATACCACTTCTCAGCCTCCCCTCTGGGTAGCAGTTAGATCAAACTGCTTAAGATACTCAAGTCAAGGATGTTTTCTTCTTAAACAAGAAACAGTATGTTTACTAAGCCACCAACTCTGGATTAACAGGGTCCTGCATGTCAAAAGACAACCTTTCTAGGGCTAGAGTATAGCTTAGTGATACTGTACTTGCCAGCATGCACAAAGCTGTGGGTTTAAACCTCAATTAAAAAAAAAAAAAAAAGAATTATTTCTGATGTGGATAAGATTTCAGGTACCATTAAGTACCAATCACCAACCATGTAGTACTCTTCTGCCTCTGCTATCAATTACACAATTAGCTACATTACAGCAGAAGGGAGAGAAGAAACCTGAGCACATAGAGGTTTGATGGGAGCAAAAACTTTTCTGATAAAACCACTGGCATGGTTATTTTGCTTGATAATCTACTGCTCTCTATTCAAGTACAATTTTGACAATTACTAGTGTCTATGCTTTTTTAAAGAATACACATATATTTGTTATAACAGCCCCCAGAGTTGGAAATGTATTTGTGTTTGATAGGACTCCTAACAAAAGGGCATTAATTTAGTTAACTTTTAAATTAGCTGGTATAAAGTTGGCCAAAGAAGCAATGACTTATCTTCAAAACCACTGGCCAAGATATTTAAAAGGGGAAAGAAAAAAGAAATTTGAAGAGCCTGAAGCTCTCTGTGATGGAGCATGTACATAACAAGTGGGGGCCCCCAGCACAATTAAAAAAATAAAAACTAAAAACAAAAAGAATATCAGGAAAAAAAAAAGGTATCTGTTCTGCTGGGTAGAGTACTATATTCTTATAATTCCGGGTATAACAACAACAATAATATTAATTAAAATAACAACTACAACCACAAACATAGGGAAAAGAAACAAAAACAATAATAAAAAAAATAAATACAGGGAGAAGGAACAAACCTCTTCCAGTTTGTCAATGATCATAGCAAAGGCTTTGAAGATGGCATTAGTGGGTCCAGCCAAAGTAATAATTCGCTCAGGACAATTCCCTTCTGAGATGTTGATACGTGCACCACTCTGGATAAGGAAAAGTAAAAATACCTTAACAGACTGAAAAAAATCTGACAGTGTACAGGATAGATACAAGGACAAAAAACTGCCTACATATAGAAGTCGGCATCGTTTCTAAGACTGTTCCATGTTTGGCATTGAATACATTCTAGACCAGCTGCCTCTAGTCTTGAATTACTTTTGAGATTTGTCATAAAACTGTATTTCCCAGTACACTATTTATCATTACAAAAATCTTGAGCCATCACTGAGTGTGGCAGCACATGCCAGCAATCAAAAGGTTCTTGAAGCACAAGGATCACCTTGAGTTTGAGGCCAGCCTGAGAATATTCCCGTGTCCCCCTCTAAAATTATTCTTGAGACAGGACTGGAAATATAGCTCAGTGGCACAGCACTTGCCTAGCATGTTTAAGAGCCAGGTTTAATCTTTAGTGCAGTAAAAATAAAAAAACCAATAGAACCAGAAAAAGACAGGCTTTCCCTACTGAGATTTCCCCACAGAAATCTCACTTGTTTTAAAGATTTTTCACTTCTCAAAGTTAACAACTCTAAAATTTCTCATAACTTACCTCCTCGCGCATCTTCTTAACTGACTCTCCTTTCTGCAAGAATAAAAGTCAAGCATGAGCTCCAACTACTATTTCAAACAGAAGTGACTATAAATAGTTACTTAAGTTCAGGAAAAGCTTCCTTACCTTTCCGATGATACTGCCAACTTCCTGCAATGGAGAAAACTAGTGTCAAGAAGAAACTCAGAAGTATTCATTACTATGAAAATCAGAAGTGTTATTATTGGGCTGGGAATTTAGCTCAGTGGCATAAGCGCCTGCCTTGCAAATATGCGATCGTGAGTTCAATCCCCCCCGTACCAAAAAGTTATTATGAAAAGTAGTTTCAGCTGGGCATGGTGGCACATGCAGGTAATTCCAGCACTTTGGAGGCTGAGATAGGAAGACTGCTGAATTCAAAACCAGCCTGGGTTACACAGTGAGTTAAAAACCAGCCAGAACTATATAGCAAGACCCTGTCTCAAAAAAAAGGGGGGGAGGGGGAACTTCTAACTGTTCGGCTAACTGCTGCCTGTACTAACTAAATACTATTTCAAGGAACAAAAAGATTTTAAAATATATGGAGAGGCAGCTTGTTTTTTTCTTCACTCAAGATTTAAAAGTTAACCAATTGGGGCTGGGGATTTAGCTCAGTGACTTCCAAGTGCCTGCCCAGCAAGCATGAGGTCATGACTTCAATCCCCGGTACCAAAAAAAAAAAAAAAAAAAACAATGAACCAATTGTCGGGTGCCTCTAATCCCAGCACTCTGGAGGCTGAGGATCATTGTGAGTTCGAGATCAGCCTAGGCTACAAAGTGAGCTCAAGGCCACCTGAAGAGACCCTGACTCAAAAAGACCAAAAAAAAGTGAGCCTATCATTAACAGTGAAATTATCTGCTGGGTGTAGTGGTACATGCCTGTAATCCTCACACTTGAGAGGCTCAGACAGGAGGATCGCTGCCAGTTCAAGGCCAGCCTTGGCTACATAGTGAGTTCAAGGCCAGTCTAAACTGCATAGTGAAATCTTGTTTCAAGGGCAGTGGGGGGAGTGAAGCTGTCAAAGAATTTTGAGGAACCAACCATGTAAGAGTGATTAAACATATACCTTTGTATTTAACATAAATTATTTCTAAAATATCAACTAAGTCTCTTCCCTTTAAAGTTTCTTAAAATTATTTGGGAAATCTATTACAAGCTATACCAAGTTCCACTGGAAAAATCTTACCACCCAGGTATAATGCAGTCTTTGGTTTTAATCTCTAGCTAAGCCTTTCCTGCTCTGTGGAGCTTCCTACTAAAATCTGTCCATTTCCCCACCACTTTCACATTTATTTCATTAGAGGACAGTGCGAAAGCCAGACACCCCACAGTGCTAATATGATGAGCTCCAAGATGCAGGTCTGTTCTTCCTGGCTCCTCCCCTAGCAGTTACTATGACCCAATTTCCCAAATTGGTGCATACCTTTCCATGCATAAGTAGCCGGATGGTGAGAGTGACATTTAATCCACCTTCAATCACACCGGTGTCCATGTCGAGTATTATGGGGAGCTGGACTTTTTGAGTGGTCAAGTCTTTGGTCACTGGTGGGGGTCAAAGCCAAAAACTGAAATGAAAACATGAGCAAAATCAAAGAAGAAAAACGGGTTAATGGGTTTTATTTCCCAGTTATTTTCACCATAATCAGTATTTTCCAATTGATTATTCTCCTTAACAACCTACCAGACTCAAATACTCAGCACAACCGTACAACATTACAGGTTCTGTTACAACACATAAAAGACAACTTTCCAGTTTGCTCTCACTAATAAGAATGTTTCCGCTGACTCTGAGGATGAAGATACTCCCTTCACTGGCAATAGTTCTAAGGGAACTGCTGAATGTGCACCCAGTTGTCCTTTAGCAGAATAGGCTTCAAAAAGGTTTCAGAAATACCTGGGCAAACCTCTAACCAACTAAAGTAGGAGCAAAAATCACCTTTTGCTCCCCTATTGGGCAGCAGAAAAGAAAGCTAGGGAACACATGTAAATTTTCTTAGTGGTAGCAGCAATTTCTAGATTAAGAAATTCAGATGTATCCCGCATTATAAATTCCAGATACCAATGGATAATATTAAGTTTTTAAAAATTTGGGTCAACAACCTCCCTGAAAAAGGTGATTATCACCTATGTATGCTTGGGTTCTCTACCATCCTTTGGGCCATGACTCTATTTGGTAAGTACTATTGAGTCCTTTGCTCCTAAATCAACTTGACTGTTGCAGATAAGTCATCTTCCTTGCTTCTATGTAGTTTCATTAGCATTCACTTTTTATTCAAAAGTATTAAATCTTAAACCTCTTCCCAAAGAAAACAATCAGTACTGATAATAATGCAATATTTTTCCTATCCAGGACAGTTCTTTTCCCACTCATCCTCCGAAACAATGTTCCTAAAAGTTCTGCTTTGGAATAACTAGTGATGTGGAGAAAGACATTTTGGTTTTGTCTTCCATATTTTCTTACATTTAATCCCGATAGCTGTAAAATAATCTCTCCCAAATTGTTAAATTTCTCCAACAACATGGTAAGTTGCCATCCCTTCAAAATTGAGTATCAATGATCTTTCTCCCTCGACAGCTAGTTTCCAGCTTCACAAAAATCAAACACTGTTTCAACTGGGCTGTTCCACCAAAGTCCATACCCTAAAATGTTTTTAAATTGTTTAAGTAGGTGCCATACCGTTATGCATATGGCAAACTGTCCCCTGGCTACTTCAGAATGTAAGTGATTATATAAGTGCATTCCTGAAGAACACCATTTCCCTACTTTTCGAAATAGTTAACTGTTGCCAAAATCCCACAAGCGGCACTTTTCACTCCTGAAAAAACAATGCTGGACAGGAGGTGGGAGTGTTGGGTCTACCAGTATTATTTTTTTTTAATAAGACATGGTAAAAGTCTGGCAGGTCAAATCCTGTTCTCTCAGATGTAATAAGCAGCATTTATAAATACAATGCTGCAAGTTCGAAAGCACGAAAATTGAACATTTGAAACCGTTTCTTGGAGGTAAACCACAAAGGTGCGTTTTTAAACTCTGAACTATGTTAAGTACTCCAACAAATCTGTCATGTCTCTCTTGACTAGGTCAGTATACGTGTATCCCGTCCCAGGAATCTAGCTGTTAATTCTGCAGTCAATTACTCCTCTATAAATAGCTCAGTCTGGGTTTATATCGGCAGGCATTTTGTCATTTCAAAATTCGTTACCCAGAATGTCCCGAATAATTCGGTAAGCGGAGCCCCCCTCCCCTCGGTCATCCAAGCATTTTCCACTTAAAGAAAAAAACTCCCCCTTCCTCCGACTAGAAAAGAGAAAAATAAACGGTTCGGTCGGGGGGGGGCGCTGCGATCCAAGGGGAGGGGCCGAGCGAGTAGCGCCTCCTCGTGTGGCTGCGCCAGCGCCTGACCCCCGCGGGGAGCCTCGCTCACCCGCCTGGCCAACAAGCCGGCCATCGCCTCCCCACCCCCCTCAACCAACAAATCCACCGCCGCCCCCCCTACCGCGCGCGCGCCCTCCATGACTCCTGCGCAGCCGCCACCGGGAAAAGGCGGGGGGGGAGGGGGAATAGGCCTTGCGTGAGGCCTACTAGGCCGCGCCGGAGCCGGGGCCTCGCGTGAATGGCCAGCCAGGCAGAGTGAGGCGCCAGGCGCACACACCAGACTACGAGAGGCCGGGGCTCCTGACGAGGGCCAGGGACCGCTAG
>PVLA01000711.1:462303-475606 GCA_004027455.1 Hydrochoerus hydrochaeris
TGGAGGAGGAGGAGGAGGAAAGGGGAAAGAGACCCCGGGGCGGGTGGAGGGCGGCGGAGGGCGGGCGGGCGGGCGGAGGGCGGGCGGGCGGGAGAGGGCGCAGGCTGCGGCTGTTCCGGCTGCTGCCTCTGCTGGTCTGGGAGGGGGACGGGGCGGAGCGGCCCGCTTTCAACCCCGCGCACCCTTCGACCCCGGAAGCGCTAACCGCCCCGGGGGCCGTCGAGGCGACTGCGTCGTCCAAACCTTCCCCACGCGATGCGAACGGGCCTCCAGAAAGCCTAGAGCGGCTCCGTGGATGCGTCAGTACCAGCGAGACCACAACCGGCAGCGAATGATAAATTCTTAGATAGAGTGACAGCGTGGGTGCGTAGGGGAAGCTAGTGCCCCCTAGCGACCGGGTTGAAAAGCTCAGGCGTAAGTGCGCAGAGAGGTGGCAGTCGCCATGGACCAAGGAGAGGAAAAAAAGGAATGGGCTTTGGAAAAGAGCCTATTGAGTCTACAATAACACTCAAAAAAAAAAAAAAGAAAAGTTAAGAAAAACTAATTCGACACATTGAATGACTATTACACCAACTTCTTACTCTGAAAATTGGTAATTAAGAAGAAAGAGTAAGCATTTACCGTTACTTTTTAGGAAGTACTATAGTTAAGTAATTGATAGGGCAAAGCCCATTTTATGAAGCGTCCCATCTAAGAAATGTAGAACTGAATGAGTTAGTAGTCACCATGTGAAACCAAGAACGAAATAAATGAAACACTAACTGATTCAGGCAAGTGTCACCAATTATTAATTTTTTTAAATATTATTAATGAAAAGTGTATTATCATGATGCCCAGCCTCACCACAAAGATTACTTGCAAATAATCTTTAAAAAAAAAAGTAACTTCAAAAGTCGAGTTCTGACAGTCACTACCACCTTACATAAGTGACTAAACTACATCACTAATAGTAGAAAAGTTTGACATTATGTGTTTTGGATAAGATGCAATAAGAGGTACACAGCATCAAACTTGGTGTGGTCCTACAAGCCTAAAATCCCAGCACTTGGAAGCCTGAGGCAGGAGGATAAATGCTAGCTCAAGATTAGCCTGGGCTACAAAATGAGTTCAAAACCAGCCTGAACCACATACTGAGACCCTGTCTCAAAAAACAAACAAACAAAAAAACTGTGTTTAGAATTAAGCTGTTAGATCTAATTTGCCATTTACAGGGGATAAAGGAACAAGTTCAACAGCAACACAATATTAAGGTATAAACCCAAAACAAGGAACATGCCACAAAACAACTAGGCAGTCACTTCACATCAAAAAGCCTAGTCACATCAAAAAGGCAATGAAATATTATGAAATAAATACATAAAAGGAGGCCAGGAATAGTGGTTCACACCTATAATCCCAGCACTCTGGCAGGAGGATCCCACATTTCAGTTGAGCCTGGAACTTAGTGACTTAGTGAGACCCTAAAAGAGTGGAGGCAAACCTATCTCATGCATGCTGCCCAGGACAGACAAGACTCCTCTCTATTGGTACATGAGCCAAGTTGTCCCAGGCCTTGAAAATAGGCAGCTAAATTATTTTCCAAATCTGAAAATACATTTAGAAAATTCTAACCGGGGATATAGCTCAGCTGCACAGTGGCTGCCTGGCAAGCATAAGGCTGTGGGATTGAACCCAAGTACCAAAACAAATAAAGGAAAATTCTACATTTACAGACAATCCTACAAGCCATCAGAAAAGCTACAAGGAATTTTCTAGCAATGTAGCAGCTGCAAAGGAGAATTTTAATAACAGATTTTTTACAGTTCCATAAGATGGAGACATCCCTGTGTTTTAATCCCCAGATAAATCCAAATTTGAAGAACTTGAACTTTCCTGCTTATACTTGTTAGATTTTGGAAATCTGGGAATGGAACTATTGGAATTTCAAGAGAACTCTATCTGGAAAAATAAACTCTATGACATGCATGCAGCACTAGAGAAGACAGAATATGAAGGGAGGACAAAGGACAGTATGGTTGGTGGTTCTGAAAATGAAATCCTTAAAGTGTGGAATTTTTCGTCAAATAATTTTAAATCAATGAAAGCACTTGGGATTGCTTTTCTTACTTTGTTTGGATCATCTTATGCTTGTGAGCACCTGTTTTCACTTTGAGTTATATCAAATCTGATACAAGTAATAAACTAACAGATGACCAGAGGGCTGCATGTGTTGCTCTTTAAGGAAGCATGAACCAAAGTTTGACAGATTATCAATGTGCATACACCAGCAAAGCTAAAATTTATTGTGAAAAGCATGACAAATGCAAACTTTTACCTTTCAATAAAACATGCCTCATATCATTGAAAACTCTGTTATTGGGCTTTTTTTTTTTTTCTTGGTACCAGGGAACGAACTCGCGACCTCACGTTTGCCAGGCATATGCTTATGCTGCTGAGGTAAATCCCCACCCCTGGGCTTTTCTTCTAAGACAAAATATTCTAATGTATGAGTTGCTTTTTCTAAACTGAAACCTCAGTATTCAGGTTTAATTGTAGTATTGGCAATCTGTGTTAAATAAGTGCCTTGCACTTTGGGCACTGGGTCTCTAAAAGAGTCCCTATAAGTGCCCTAAGGCAACTTAGCAATTAGACCCTATCTCAAAAATCATGAAGAGGGCCAGGGGTTTAGCTCAGTGGCATAACCGCCTGCCTAGCAAGTGCCAAGTCCTGAGTTCAATCCCTAGTACAAAAAAAAAAAAAAAAAAAACTATAAAGAAGGGCTGGTAATATAACTCAGCAGCACAAGTGCTTGCCTGGCAAGCACAAAGTTCTGAGTTTGATTCCCAGTGCCAAGAAAAAAAATCATAAAGAAAAAGTCTCAAAATAAAAAAGGTCTGAGGATCTACTTATACTTCAGTATAAAAGTCCTAGTTTCAATCCCCAGTATGGATGGGGGATGTGCAGGAGAAGGAAAGAAAAAAATTGAAAGGTATCAACAACCTAATATAATGTGTGATTTTAGTTGGAGGGAATAGCTGTATAAGACATTTTGGGGACAACTTAGCAAATTCAAACATGAACTGAAAAAAGAGATAATATTAAGAAGTATTAATTTTCTTAAGTGTGATAATAGAATTATGGTTACAAAGCAAAATGCTTTATTTGGTTTTGTTTCATTCTCTTCTTTTTTTGTTTGTTTGTTTTTTGGAGGGGTTGGTTTGTTTTGTTTCTGAGATAGGGTCTCACTGTGTAGTTCAGGGCTGGCCTTGAATTCACTATGTAGCCTAGGTTGACCTGGAACTCACTCTAATCCTTCAATCCCAGCCTCCTGAGTGCTGAAATTACAGGTGGGCACTACCATACCCAGCTAGAGAAATGCTTTCTTAAAAGTACCTGGCTCCTTAGCACATGCCCTAAATCCAAGACTTGTGAAGCTGAGACAGGACTGAAGGTTCAAAACCAGCCTAGGAAACTTAGTGAGACCCCTCTTGAAAATAAAAAAGCCATGCATAGTGGAGCACACCTGTAATCCCAGGAGTGAAGGAAACTAAAATAGGTGAACAAGTTTGAGTCCAGCCTAGACAATTCACCAAATTGTGAGACTCTGTCTCAAAAAATAAAGGGCCAGGGGTATGACCCAATGGCAGAGCATTCTTGTTTTATGTCCAGTACCACCAAAAAATAAAATGTTTATTCAGGCATGGTGCTGCTGAATTATATTACCTGAGTTCAATACCCAGAACCTCCCACACCTTCTAAAAAAAAAAAAAAAAAAAAAAACTCTGGCAGGGATTTATACAAAGTAAAAAGAAAGCTGGGCATGGTGGTGCATGCCTGTAATCTCAGCACTCAGGAGGCTAAGGCAGGAGAATCACTGCAAGTCAAGGCCAGCCCAGTCTCAAAAAGACAAAAAATAAAAAATAAATGAAAATGGTCACAGCTGTATCACAGTGCATATGCCCTGAATTCAATCCCCAGCACCTCCCACACCTCCTCAAAAAAAAAAAAAATCCTCTGGCAGAGAGTTATACAAAGTAAAAAGAAAGTTGGGCATGGTGGTGCCTTCCTGTAATCCCCACGCTTGGGAGGCTGAGGCAGGAGGATTGCTTCGTGTTCAAGGCCAGCCTGCATTACATAGTGAACTCATGCCAGTCTGAAATATGCAGCAAGACCCTGTCTCAAAAATTTAAAAAAAAAAAAGAGAGAGAGACAAACAAATACTGGTTTATCAATGCACCTTATTCATTTTTGGACCTTTGTTTTGGCTTCAGGATCAGTCAAGTTTTATTAAGTATCCCTAAACCATTAGAGTCACATGAAGAAAGATATTCCTAAAGTGGAAAATAAAACTTGAAGTTTCTTACCTTTCCTCCCATGACTCAATTGAGAGGCTGGGTATTAGGAACAATGTGAAGTAAAAAAAGTTATCATTTGGCAAGGGCAAAGGGTGACCAAATAATGATAGAAAGGAAAGTAAGTAGAAAAACATTAGGATACCCAGAACAATGCAAACTGAGGATCAGGCTTACTGTGAGGCCTGAACCGAAGATCAGATTAACCTCAATAGTTAGCAGGTGGGTCACTAAGACTCATGAGTCCCTCACAGCTGGGGTTAAAATGACAGCTTTCCATGAAACCATCTGTAATATAAAGAGCAAATGGCCATACTTGAGCTGGCCAAGAATTACAGCAACTTTGAAAGAGAAAGATAGGAACCTAGGTGTGTAGCTCAGTGGTAAGCATGTGCTTAGCATGCATAAGACCCTGGTTCAATCCTCAGCACCAAAAAAAGAAAGACTGGATGCATCTAATAACAATATCTAATTGTTTAATGAATCCATAAAGTCTTAAAAGGGAAAGTTTTATTAAGTATCCTTAATAAATAACTTAAAGTCATAAAAGGGAAAACAAGAATAAAAGCTTGCTTAAGGCCACAAAACAACCTGATGGAGGGTGATTGGCTCCAAAAACGCAGCAAACTAAAGACTCATGCCATTATTCACACTCCCTAAAGCTAAGGTGTCAACCTATATATTTAGATCTCATGGGATAACTATTCTCACTGGAGTGGAAATTTTGCTATACTTAGCTTTTAGTAAAAATGGTAGGACTAGATGCTCTTGTGGACACAAAGTGGTAAAAAAATAATATTAAAATATTTGAGGATTACCATCTCTGAAGACATGTGCTGATGCATGATGCAAAGGCACAAGCCCAATGTTCTCCAATGCCAGGCAAGTAATAAAAGGAGAACCCAATAGAGTAGAAAGAATATGGTAAAACTAGACCCATCTTCAATCAAAGAGTATTGCCCAGGGCCAAAACTTATGCACTCAGGAATATAAGTCCAGTATTCTCAGGGGTTCACCTTGAAATCTAAATCTTTATTAAATGTCTAATATTTATGGGAGGGAGGGGAATGGAAGGGGACACAAAAAGTTAAAATATATTATGTACATGTACCAACCCCACAATGAATATGATCATTGTGTACTGCAAACATGTACTAATAAAAATTAAATTTGAATTTTTTTTTTTTGTACCAGGGATTGAACTCACAACCTTGCCACTTGCCAGGCAGATGTTTGGGCCACTGAACTAAATCCCTGGCCCTGAAAAAAAAATTTAAGAGACTGGCCCCTCTCAAAGTCTCAGAGCAAGATATAGCCATGGACTCCCAATTTTTCAACCTCTATTTCCTAGAGCAGTATATATTAACCCTGTAATCCAGCACTCTCGGAAATTTAGCAATTTAGTGAGGCCATGCCTCAAAATTTTTAAAAAGTTGGACGTGGTGGTGGACAGCTATAATCCTAGTATTCAGAAGGCTGAGACCAGCTAGGTGTGGTGGTGCATGCCTGTAATCCCAGCACTTGGGAGGCTGAGGCAGGAGGATCATTGTGAGTTTGATAGCAGCCTGGGCTACAAAGTGAGCTCAAGGGCAGCCTGAACTGCACTGTGAGACCCTGTTTCAAAAAGACAGGAAAGAAAGAAAGAGAGAGAGAGAGAGAGAGAGAAAGAAAGAAAAAAGAAAGAAAGGGCTGAGATAGGAACATGCTGTGAGTTCAAGGCCAGCCTGGACTACATAGTGAGTTCATGACCAGTCTGATCTACACAGTGAGACCCTTTCTCAAAAAAATTTATTTTTAAATTTTAAAAAGGGCTGAGAATACACAAAAATTGGTTGAATACTATTTTGAGTACTATTAAAATATACATATACACACATACTATGTATATATATGTATATATGTGTGTGTATGCTTATAGTTCTATATATCTACACACATACATAGTATATACATGCAGTCATGGATTGCCTAATGACAAGAAAATGGTCTGAAAAAATGTCACTAGGTGATTTCAACCCTGTGGAAACATTATAGAGTCCACTTACACAAAGGCAACTACCATGTCACTAGATAATATAATCTGTGTGTGTGTGTGTCTGTGTGTGTGTGTGTCTGTGTGTCTGTGTGTAGTATTGGAATTAAATCCAGAGTTGCCTTATGTAGGCCAGGCAATCTAAGTCAATATAATTTTTTTTCAGCACAGGAAATTAAACTGAACTATGTCACACCCTATTTTATTTTTTATTTTGAGACAGGGTCTTGCAAAGTTGCCCAGGTTGGACATGCAATCTTGTATGCCCGGCTGAAGCAATATGTTTTGGAAACACCAAAGCATGTAGCCTATTCTTGACTGAAATATCATTAAGTAGCACATGACTCCTTTCCATCTCTATCTCCATCTTTCTGTGTGTATACAATGTGTATATTATATATATGTACACAGAACCCATTCTAAGTAAATGAGAAAATTTTAGACACAAAACAGATCTAATAGCATGCTCCCATTTGCTATAAAGCAGAGACAGGAGCAATATGAACAATGTAAGGTAGAAATAAAGAGGCAGTTGACTATGCACAGAATAGCTCTAGAGCTTTGTAAAACAATCTGGTACTCATGGTTGCCTTGGAGAGAACCTAGGGTGAGAAGAGAACCTTATTTTTTATTGAACATACTATTTAAAATGTTGCAGGACTAGATAGTCATGCAACTCAACTGTGGAACTCATGCTTAGCATGCACAAGGTCCTGGGTTTGCCCTCCAGCACCGCCCAAAAAACGAAAGACGGAAGAAAAGAGCCGGTCACAGTGGCTCACGCCTGTAATCCCAGCACTCGGGAGGCAGAGGCAGGAGGATCATGCGAGTTCAAGACCAGCCTGGGCTACAAAGTGAGCTCAAGGCCAGCCTGAACTGCATAGCGAGACCCTGTCTCAAAAAGACAAAAAAAAGAAGGAAGAAAAGAAAAAGTTGTAATTTTTTTCCCCAAGTGAATGTACAGTATTACTTTCCACTTTTTTAAGTGGGGTGGGTGGGCTTTTTTGAGATAAAAATCTCTCTGTGTAACCCAGGTTGGTCTCAAACTCACAGCAATCTTCCTGTCTCAGTCTCCCGAGTGCTGCTACTACAGATATACACTACCACACCTAGTTTATTTTTTTACTTTTTAAAACTTGAGAGCTGGTACAAATTCCCTATGATGAATATTCTTATTTATTTACTTATTTATTTATTTATTGGTACCAGGAATCAAACTCCCAACCTTGTGCTTATCAGGCAAGCACTTGTGCCACTGAATTATTCCCCAAGCCCCCTATGGTGAAAATTATCACTATATATATATCTAAAATGTACCAATTTTTTAAAAAGTTGAGAGCCATCTGTAATCCCAGCACTTAGAAGGCTGAGTCAGGAGGATCACTGTAAGTTAGAGGTTAGCCTGAGCTACATAGTGAATTCAAGTCTAGCCTGAATTACATAGCAAGGCCCTGTCTCAAGAAAACCACAAGAGACAGAGAGAGACAGACAAAGAGAGACAGAGAGACAAAGAGAAGCAACAAAGCAAAACCAAAAACCAAAACCAAAAAAGGAAAGTGCATAAGCACCTGCCTTGCAAGTACGCAGTTGTGAGTTCGATCTCTGGTACTGATTAAAAAAAAAAGGAAAGTGCTCTGTATAAGGTTCAGAGATACCAGTAAGGAAGTTGTGCTCTCCCATTAGAAATATGTAGAAGAGGGTCTGAATTTTCTTTCTAACTTCTCTTTCTTATGTTTGTTTATCAGTGCTGGGAATTAAACCCAGGGCCTCACCCATACTAGACAAGTGCTTTAGTGCTACACCACAGCCCCTTGCTCTTCCTCTTTGAGATTTCTCCTTCTAGCTCCCTCCCATTACCCATTTCCAGCTTATTTTTTTCAACATCTATTTCTTTTTATCCCCACCCTCAAATCCATATCTTTGTTATAAGCAAGAAAGAGCTGATAAATGAAAAACACATTAACTAAGGGGGGAAAATTAGAATTGCAACCAAATCCAGGACACTGGAAGAGAGGGTATTTGGGTTGGATATTCTGATAAGTTCAAGGCCAGCCTGTGCTACATGGTGAGTTTGAGGCTATATATGGTAAGACCCTGTCTCAAAAACACCAAAAAATAATAATTAGAAGACATCTATAAAATATAGCAAGACCTCTACCACTGGGCCTGGTAGTGCGTGCCTATAGTCCTTCTTACACATGAGGTTGAAGCAAGGGATTACTTAGGGCCAGGAGTTCAAGACTTGCCTGGACAACATAGCAAGAGCCTGTCTCAGGAAAAAAAATAAATAAATGTGTATTTATATTCTATATATTTATATATAAATGTGATTATATACATGAGTAGCTCAAGTACCTCTATATCTCCCTCCACCATGGTTAGAGGATGAGCTCAGTGCCAAGTCTGAGTGTTCTGCCTCTGAAACTTCTTCACTCAATCTACTCCTCCAGCCCCAGGTCCCCAGTCCAGCCCCATTTCCTGCTTTCACATCTTTACATAGGTAGCAGGTTCAGGTGCCCTTGGACTTCATCTTACCCTTTCTTATAACTCTGTGCCTTCCTCAGCTGCTGCTTCTGCATGTACATGTGGGATAAAAGCAGTCAAGAGCCACACTGAACTCTACTCCTGCCTGACCCATTACTGCCATGCGCCATGTGATCTTCAGCATTTTTTAAGACTAAGAATGGAACCCAGGTGCTCACACTCACCTATAACTCCAGCCCTTTTTATAAATTGTTATTTAAAACAGTGTTTTGCTAAATTTCCCAGGTTGAGTTTAAATTTTCACTCCTCCCACCTCAGCCTTCCACAGGGCTGGGATTACAGGTGTGCACTACCATAACCAATTTATAACCTCATAATACTTCAATTTCCCTCAACTACAAAATGGGAATACTTTGGCCTACCTCAGAGAGATGCTATGAAGACTGCAAGTTATAAAGCATGCAGTGCCTGGCATGTCATAAATAGTTGATATTTATTGAATAGGAAACTCCTACTCAGCAGAGTTCCAGTTTAGCCCTAGCTTATTCTCTGAGACTACCACCCCTCCCCTGTTTTGCCCTGCTTGACCCCTGTCTATGGTGGTTCTTTATTTTCATTCCATTTGCATGTTTCTCTGCTCCGTTAGATCTTTTCTGGGTTTTGTTTGTCTTTGTTTTGTTTTGGTCTTTTTGAGATGGGGGTCTTGCTATATAGTTCAAGCTGGCCTTGAGCTCACTTTGTGACCCAGGCTGGTCTCAAAATTTTTTTTTTTTTGTACCAGGGTTCAAATTCATGATCTTGTGCTTGCCAGGTAGGTGCTTATACCACTGAGCTAAATCCCCAGCCCATGGTCTCAAATTTGCAAGATCCTGCTTCAGCTTCCCCAGTGCTGGGGTTATAGGCATGTGCCATAACACCTGGCTTTCCATTAGATAATGCAGGTAACAAAGGGAAGGGACCTTTTTTTTTTTTGGTACTGGGGATCGAACTCATGACCTTGTGCTTGCCAGGCAGGCACTTAAGCCACTGAGCTAAATCCCCAGCGGGAAGGGACCATTTTATTCAGCTTTCCATCATCATCATCAGCACCCAGAACACAGTATTTTCCTCAGGAGACAACTTTCCAGGAACTCAGGTTATCCCCTTGAAAACTTCTGAAACATGGGGTACCTGTGCTTCCTAGACATGCTATGGAGCTCCATGACTACCTGAGCAATGGCTTCTTTAATCTCTGCCATTCACTTGGTAAGTCTATTTTTAGTTTTTTCTACCTATACTTTTCAGTTAACAGTCAAGAGGTACAAACTGGGCATAGTAGTGTAAACCTGGAATCCCTGCTACTTAGAAGGGAAGATCACCAATTCAAAGCCAGGAGCCTGGAGTGGTGGTGAACATCTGTAATCCTAGTACTCAGGAGGCTGAATGAAGCAGGAGGATTGTCATGAGTGTGAGAATGAGCAGAACCAAAGAGAGTATACTGGGCTACATAAAGGAGTTCAAAGCCAGCCTGCACTACATACTGAGACCCTGTCTCAAAAAAAAAAAAAAAAAAAAAAAAAAAAAAAAAAAAAAAAAAAAAAAAAAAAAAAAAAAGCCAGCCAGAGCAATTTAAGAAGACTTTCTTGAAACTAAAAAACAAAAAAGTCTCATACTTGCACACACCTGTAATCTCAGCACCCAGGAGGCAGGAGGATAGACATGAGTTTGAGGCCAGCTTGGAATACATACCAAGACCTGTCTCAAAAAACCAAAACCAAAAAGAAAGAAAACTTATAAGACCAAGAGGCCTGTCAGGTGTGGTGGCTCATGCCTATAATCCCAACACTCAGGAGGCTGAGGCAAGATTGCTGCAAGTTTGAGACCAGCCTGAACTGCATTGTGAGACCCTGCCTCAAAAAGTCAAAAGAGGGCTGGGGATTTAGCTCAGTGGCATAGGCACCTGTCTGGCAAGCGTGAGGTCCTGAGTTCAATCCCTGGTACTGAAAAAAAAAAAAAGTCAAAACAGACTAAGAGGTTTTCAAATGTCTCTTTTTCAGGTGAAGTCATCTCTGCTTCTTTCCTTGCTTCTTAGAATTGTTGTCTCTTTCTGGTACTTTTTCTTCCTTTTATTCCCCTATAGTACTAAGGATGGAATTCAGGGGCTTGCACATACTAGATAGCTATTCTACTACTGAGTTACATTCCCTAGCCCATCTTTTTGAGGTTCACTAAGTTGCCTGTGTGGCTTGGAACTTGTGATCCCCTGCTTCAGTTTCTTAAATAGCTGTGATTACAGGCATGTAACACCCTTCCTATTCCTCTGGTACTTTGAAGTATCTATTTTTATTAATTATTTCTCATATGTGTCTTTTCCCTCCACTCAACTGATCTTTAAGAACCAAATGAATTGCCAGGCATGGTAGCACATGCCTGTATCCCAGTAGTTGGGAGGCTGAGGCAGGAAGATTGCTGTTTGAGGCTGGCCTGGAAATGCAGTGTCTCCTCCCCTCAAAAATAGCCAAACTATATGCTGAGGTCAGCCTAGACCATATAGCAAAAACAAAAACTCAGTGGGTAGAACTGTATGTCATATAATCAACCAGAGTTGTCCCAGGCTTTTTTTTTTGAGACAGGGTCTCATTACATAGTTCAAGGGTCTTAAACTCAATATGTAGTACAGGCTGACCTCCAATTTGTGGGGGGATCCTCCTGCTGCAGCCTCCTGGGTGCCAAGATTATAGACATGTGCCACCACACCTACCTTGATTTATTACCCAGTTTCTTTAAAGAGTCCATAAAGATTCTTATTTGGTAAATATGGGCCTTAAATTACTCTTCATAGTTGATGGGCAGGCGGCAGTGAAAACTTGTGTATCACATTGAAAACAAAATGCCTTATCAATTCCCAGCTACTTGGGAGGCTAAAGCAGGAGGATTGCAAGTTTGAGGCCATCATAGGGAACTCAGCAAGTCTCTGTCTTACACGGGCTGAGAGCATAGCTCAGTGGTAGAGTGCTCCTGGGTTTGATCCACAGTATCAAAAAGAAAAAAAAAAAAGAAACACAGGAATCATATGGTGTCTTTCTTACTGATAATCTGGTTCCTTACTGTAAAACTCATATTCTACAAGAATCTTCAGAAGGATAGCAAAAGTAGTCCAATCTGGTGGGCCCAGCCAAGGTAATGGTGAACAGAGACCAGGAAAAATAGCTTTATTTTCACTGAAAGCTGGAGAATGAGCAGGACTTGAGAGAGTATACTGAGCTAAGGATAGAGATCAGTTTCTAAAAGGGCAGTCAGGAGCTAGTCAACCAGACTGTTTGATCTCCAAGCAGGCCTGTGGTTAGTACAAACAAGGGTGCCAGGCATGGTGGCACAGCCTATAATTCCAACACTCAGGAGGCTGAGACAGGAGGACAGCTGTGAATTTGAGGCCAGCAAAAGACCTGCCGGGAAATATATTTGCCACTAAATCACCTAAGTGTGCCACCATTACAACAAAGGTACAGGTTTTACATTGTAATGAAATTTCGCCCAAACTTCCCAATTATAAGTATTACAAAAGAAAATGTGAAGATCCCATTTTATAGATTTTAAGCTTGTCTTCAGCATTCAGCTCAAAGATCTCACCATCTTCAAACACTGCTCCCTGCTACTCTTCAGCAACGGATCGATCAAGGAGCCAGAAGATGACCTTTGCTATCCCATGATCCCATGGGATCCACTTCCCATGTCCCTACAGGCCAGGGCTGAAGAGCAGGGTAAGGCTCAGGAAGGCAGGGGACAAGAGCTAATTCCCTCCAGCATAACGCGCGTGGCAGCTGAAGCTTGATGGGAGAGCAGGACTGGTGAGACTTGAGGGAGGGTCCAGGCCATGTATTCAGTCAGAGTCACTGCTGGAAGAAGAGGAAGAGGAATGCTGCAAGGGGAAAGGGGAGAGGACATAGCATCAGATCCAAATGACCTTTGATCCCTTCCTGGGCCATTATTAGGTGCCCCACCCCTCAACCCAAAGAGCAAGAATCTTGAGCAGACTGTCCCTCAAATAACAAAATCCAGGGTTTTTGTCAACAGTGAGCAATCCAGGATTGGACTAAACTGCTGGAGTCCAGCTGCGGCAGGACTCAGGGGTCCCAAAGGTGGTCAGGGAGTCAGCGAGTGAGAGACAGAAGACACTGCACACCAGTATGTGAGTGAATCTGAATCTCCTTTATTTTTTAGAAGCTGGAGTATATATTTGCTAACTTTTGGCAGTAACTTAAACCCCAAGCAGGAAGCTCCCAGGCTTAGGGCCAGGCTGGGATAATCTTAAACACTATGTGTTAATTAACTTTTTTCACCTTTGTTAAACTTTAATCTTGTTACTTAATTAGCTTGCAAAAGCAAACATGCTATACCCTAGCCCCAATACTTCCTGTTCTATTTATATTGATTCTTTTCTTTGTTGGCCAGATTTTCTGTCTTTCTTTTTAACATA